>OY992532.1:42630129-42938166 GCA_963921185.1 Dasysyrphus tricinctus | reverse complement strand
AAAAAACAAAATGTACTTTTCCCATATAAGCCCGAAAAAATTAATTTATTCATGAATTATCCATAATTTAACCCTTTTTTGGGCTTTTTTGGTAAAAAATCACAATTTTTTTTTTAATTTTGACTTTGAAATTAAATTTCTCAAAAACTATTCGTTTAAACAACTTGATTTAAAAAGTCAATGTTTCAGAAACTGCCCCTCCCTGCCTCAGGGAGGGGAGATACAACTTTCACCCCATACAATTTTTTTCTTAGAATAACCCCAAGAACCACCCCCTGAAATACTTCCACTCAGGTCCGGGACACCCTGTATATTAAAATCTATGAATGGTGCTCTTAATTTTGGTGTTATAAGATTCACT
The DNA here is from genome assembly GCA_963921185.1 of Dasysyrphus tricinctus. Classification (NCBI taxonomy): domain Eukaryota; kingdom Metazoa; phylum Arthropoda; class Insecta; order Diptera; family Syrphidae; genus Dasysyrphus; species Dasysyrphus tricinctus. Next base: position 42,937,805 of record OY992532.1, on the reverse strand, counting down.
ATTAAAAAGTAGGTACCCTAAAAATAAATAATAAATAATCATTTTGTTTTGAAATGGTTATTTAGAGTGATAATTATTTAACCAGAGTACAAAATATTAGACTTGAATGTTCAAAACTCGAGTTCTGCAAAATCAGAAATTTAATGGTAACATTCAAAAATATTAAGCTCTAAACCATCCTCTAAGTACTTTCCTTCAATACAAACAAAAATTTAAATCGTATATAGGTTTTTTTGTTTAACCTCGTTTCACCCTATTAATAGCTAGACTTAGAAAAATATTTACCTCTTAAGCCATTTTTTAGCTTAAACCTTAAAACACAAAAATAATTTTTAAAATGGAACAGTTTGTTTCTTAACTTTAACAAATATGTAAACTTGTTGTGCCACTGATCCCATCGTAGTTCCTTTCATGCCAAGACACTTTCACCCACCACCATATTATATGCCAAATATTTCTTTTCAAATTTTCTTCATATTCTATTATTAAGAAATATATGTAATTTGAAAAAATCAGAAAGTTTTTGTCATATTTATTTATGGGGAAAGATTTACATAAACCAAATTGATGAAGGAAAGTGCATTACAAAAACCAACGAAGTTTTTTAGTGCATTTTTATGTTCGCTTGGAAAAAGTAGGATGTTAAAAATACAACATCAATACGGAGTTATATCAAACTCAGAAAATTTTGGTATATGAAACTCATTTTTGGTAGTTTCTATATACATACCTACAACCTTTGTTCAGCCAGTGGTTTGTCTAGTTTTCCAAAATCGTTATAAATCGATTTTTCTATGCAAAATACAATTTTGCAATTTTAACAAGGTGTTCACTTGCACACACAATAGGAAGATTAAAATTTTCTCTGAAGTTGAAAGTATTTTGCCGCGGGTTTATTAAAAAGATTCGTTCATTTAAATGGATTAAAAGCAAATATATTTTCAAAATAATTATTCACGTAGAAGTGCACAATAATCAATTTGAGAAATCCAAATACCTACTAAAGAACTTGGATTTCAATTGTCCACAATCAATTATTGTTATGAAGCGCGCGCTAGCCGATGTGTTTATCGATTAAAGAGTAACTTGTTGGATATAAAATTGATTTTTTGTTTTATCTACACAACACAAAACAATTTTTGATTTTTTCTTGAACCATTCTGAAATATATATTTGCTCTTAATCGTTTTGAACAACCGAAAAACTTATTCACTTTTGACACACAATATAAAAACCAAACAACGATGCAAGAGCGACAACCAATCGATCCCATTGCAATGAGATGATGGTTAAAATATTTTACCTACCCACTTATTTCGAGTACCTATACCTGCTCTTGTTGTTTGTCATACTTTCCACCTACAACATTTACCAAAAGTACAAAATACATTGTAGTTCCAACTTCTAAAAGAAAAACAGGACACTTAGGTATTTGTTACATTTTCTTTTTTTTTTTCTTTATTAAATATATGAAAAAATCTCACTACACAGTTCACATAGGTATATTGAATACAAAATTTCTTTATTTTTGTGCACTTTAATTTTAATTTTTCAAGTGGTGTGGTTTAATATGAGGTGATGGGAACTAAAACTCGCCATGTCAATGCCACGAAAACTAAGATAGTTTTCCTTCAAACCATAACAAGTTATAAATCTATGATTAGAACAACAATTATTCTCTTAGTAGGTATTCTCAAAGTTACTTTAACAATTCAATTCGATTATAAAACTTCTTTGGCATTGATATGACGAGTTTTAGTTCTCATCAGCTCATGTAGGTATTTACATTACAAATAATTTAAAAAAAAACACTAGCACACATTTTTATATTTTTGGATTTTTATCCACTGGAACTGCTGGCTGTTGATTGAAGATATTTTGTTGGCAAGCAGCTGCCCGGCACAGGATATCTTGATGTTCATTGTTGATGTAATTAAATATTTATGTAGGTAGGTATTTTCTGAAAGTAGGTAGAAAAAAATTATTTGCAAAGAAAAAAACAGAATTCAAAGATATTTACCTATCTACAATAAAAACAAAATACTTAGCTATTTTATTGATGTTTCTTGATCTTTCCTTTTTATAATTTATATCCATAAATCTATTTGGTTTTCACTTTTAACTTCAAAGCAAACAATTTAATTCTACAGCACGATTTCACGATTTGTTTTTTTTTTTTCCTTCTGCCATTTGACAGCACAATATTGCGGTAAGAAATCGTATTTCTATTCTACCACTTTGTTTGGTCATGCGCGGTGGAAGTGGAAAAACTACTTCACTCGCTTACTCCATTTATTATTACGAGAATAATATATGACTTTCTCGTTCTTACGATAATAATAAATTTACCTCGAAATAAAAAAATATTCCCCATTCTGGTGTCAAAATGTGAAACATGTTTCACAACATGGGTGCTCACTAGCGCCACCATCGATGGAATACCACGTAAATAAAAACGACTCCATGATAATACTATAAAGTTTATATACAAAGGTAGAAGACAAAGGCTAGGAAGAAACAACCACTTCTTGGTTGACCTGAATAGCCGATAGAGGTTGTGAAAAATTTTGAGAAAGAGAAAAAAGAAGATAGAAAGTTGGAAAATTTTGAAAACGTTTTGAATAATAAGTGTAATTGGGAATATTAGAAAAAGTGTTTTTGAAAGTTATTTGAAGAAGGAGATATACTGCAGTGAAAAACTCGCTTTGAAGAAAGGAGTTTCAAAATTGAGGTTTTGCCAGAACGGGGCGAACAAGGCAGGAAGAGGAAGAGGAAGAGGAAAAAGGAGTTAAAAAAAAGATAAGTAGAGTGATATAGTTTATTTTCTTATATTCGTTTGGAAAAAGTTGTTTTAAAATATATTCGTTTGGCCTTTGCATTTCGATTATAAAATCTCAAGATTGTGAGACTCGTGACCCCCTTGTAAATTAGTTTTCTTTGTTCTTTTATTTCGGGACCGGTGATAGCGGTCCATTCTTGCGGCTTCGGTTTTCTTTGTTTAGTTTATACATTGTTCTTTTTTATCTTTGCTAATTCGCTTAAATTGTTCTTCGCACAATTATTTATTCTTTGTTCATTTTTATCTTGAAAAGATTCTGGGTTTTAATCCAGGCGAAAGCCACGGTTTCCCAGACATTTTTTTTTAATAAACTTTGAAACTCCCCATCAGGGATTCAAATCATTGTGTTTTTCTTCCTACTTTGAAGAAACATTTTCAGTACCTGGTTAAGGCAAACACCATAAAAGTTTCCTGGCGCCCACCCTATAGCGTAAGTACCTACGCCCCTGTACTTACATTAATTTTATTTACTTTCTATCAAACCCCTTTTTTATTCGATTCATATTATTAAATTCTTTAATTGTTCATATAAAATTCGACGAACCCACCCCCAGCTGACTAGCCAGTTGGCTGCATCGTAGTTGCATTGAGTGTTGCAATATTTTTTTGTCTATCTCTTTATCTCCCATCCTTCTTGATCGTTTTGACAGTTGGGTCATTTCGATCTTATTTTTCGCGTGTGCCAGTTGCACAAATTTATTACCGAATTAACTTCATCTGTTTATTTATTATTAAATTGGATTCGTATAATTCAATAGTTCGCGGTTTTCAAGTATAATACTCGTCATCCTAATCTTCTTTTAAAAATCGGTTCAAAATATTGCAACAAAGTAGACGAGTTTTTTTGAAAAAGGGACATTAAGAGAAATGGAATTAAATATTTCTGTGTGTATCTATCCCTGACTATGAAAGGAATTTTTAATGCCGTTGACTTGGCATAGTTACTAAAGCGAAAACATAAGCGAGTATGTCATATCTCAATTCAATTAAATCATAAGTTACTAGGCAGCTGTCTGTTTTATATTTAAGAGTTTTCTTACGACCTTTTTGTATAGAGTTGTCATTGTCAAAGGGGTGATAACTTCCTTGCACTTTTCATATTTAAATTCACGATTATGATATATTACATAATGTATTCATTGTTCAATGTTGAAGTACTGATGCGTACTGTACATCCCCCTTATAGCAGATCGTTCCATAGTACCAATACTTCATACCATCTTAAACAATGTCTACATTCCATAGCTCCATAACCAATTTTCTCACACCACAATATTCAATCCCACAGAAAATAGCTTCTTCTTTCAAATAGAAAGTGTCCTTTCATCAAAAGAAAATGGGAACAGAAAAAAAACACCCAAACCAAAAGTAAACTTTCAGGAAATTATTAGCTTTCCTTTCAAGGACATACAAAACCCTCTCTCACTTTCCTGTTAGAAAAAAAAAAAATAAGAAGAAAAGTTAACCTTTTGTGAGAATGTTGTGAATTGCAATACGAAGAGGTGTGGATTCTGTAAATATTTACTTTAACTTTGGAATGTTGTGCCAACATGTCCCACGTTTAGTGTGTTTTCATTGAAAGAACAAACCAAGAACATGATATCAATAAAAAAAAGAAAATAGGAAATAAAAACAAATCAAAGACCAACAACAGATTTCCAGGACAAAAGTCTTCGAGTGAAAAAAAAAAAACAAAAAATAATAGAGTGTTAACCTACGTCCACTGAATACAAAAAAGGAACACAAATATTCTTGACTTCACATCATGTCCTTTCTATTTCCGCTTCCTCTACAACAACAAAAATGCCAATTCTTTTTCTTAAATCTGTTGATGCGGTTGATAAACCAATCGCACTATATGTACCAACTATTGCTTTAGATCTTGACTATTTAGGTACACAAGTCCATCTGATCCTTTGGATTAGCATAAAGGACATTTCAATGAAATTGAATCCTGCCTGAGTGATTGTCAGTGTGGAAGAAAATTCTGTTTTTTTTTTTTTAAATCCCAAAATAAAAAAAACCTCGACGGAATAGCAATGAACAAAAAAAAATCTCATAAAACTGTTTTTAGAATTAAAATGAAAGCCTTGTGGTCCTTCCGGCCACTTTCCCTCTCCCTTTCCTTTGTGTACAAAGTTTTAATTGCATTAAATGATTTCCCTTTGTTAGCGTGTATCTACATCAGGTAAAGTGGTACGTTGTGGTGGAAGAACCTCATAACGATCGTATACAACTATAGAAACGAAGGAGGTGGATACGGTACCTACTGGTAAAGTATAGAGATGTGCATCACAAAGCCGGAAATTCTTAATTAGGTTTCGTTTCATTTCGTTTATCGCAGTTTGCATTGGTGTGCTCTGTATTAAGTTTTGGCGAAGGCTGTTAGAGATGGTGGAATTGAAAGGATTGGCATTGTTTGTACAGAGAGGTTTCTTAGTGAACTTCAAGGACGGCGAACTGTGCGCTAGTTGAGAGCTTCAACCAAAACAGAGAATAGCATGTGCGCTTTTAAGCAACCCAGGTTAGATTTGCTTAACCTAGTGAATGTGTGCGGATAAGCTTTGTTTTCTTAACCACATTATTTCATTTTAATTGCAGAGTTCTTCTCTATAATACATACACAAGGATTGCCAAAGAGGCCAGTCTTTGTGAAGGACTAGATTGTTCAAGGTACACCTTTAATATATTCGAGATGAATTAACTTTCATTATTTTGTTCCTGTTAAGTATTCCAATTGGAAATGCAGAAACTAGAGAGAGTAGTAGGCTTTGTTTTGAAATTAAAAAGGATTTGACAAAATGATGAATGTTGAAAAGGTAGTTATGGTAGGTACTTTGTTTTTAAAGAATATTTTCGTTGACACAAAAAAAACTATTACTGAGTCCTTCAGCTGGTGCTTCTTTTTGATGATTCATTAAAAAAAAATATGGCCTCTTTGGTTGATGGAAAGAATAATAATATTTTGCCTTGTAGGCTGAAAGAAAAAATGCCAACTTAATTTAAAATTATGCAGGAAACTTGCAGAAGGCATCTTCCTTGTAATTAAATATTAAACAAAAACATTTTGTTGTTTTTTTTATTGAAAAAATTTAATATATGGTTTATTGAAAATTGTACACATTAATTTTCTTTAAAGTTTCCATTAGACTCTTTTGTATAAGAAATAGCTTCGTTTAGTCATTTATGTAGATATTAGAAAAAGAAACTTTAAGGACATTGAAGGGTTTCCTTATATGATTCGCTTGACAGCACAATTAGTGTTTGGGCATTTAAAGTTTTACATACCATTTTTGCTAAGGCTTCCATAAAACTTCTTTGTCTAGGGAGAAACTTCGTTTGGTCTTTTGAATATAACAAAAAAGAAGCTCTAAGGAGTTTATCTGAATTTCGTATACAATTGACTCACCAACTTCGATAGTTTAACACATTGATCCGTTAGGGTTCCATTAGACTTTTTTGTGTAATTTAAAGCTTCGTCAAGCCTTTTGCATATAACAAAAATAAATTCTAAGAAGTTTAAAGAATTTTCATATACAATTGACTTGCGACTTTATAAACTTTTAGACATAGATTTTCTCTGAGGCCTCCATAAGACTGTTTTTTCTAGGCAATAGCTTCGTTTAGTCTTTTGAATATAACAAAAAGAAGCTTTAATGAATTTAAATAAATTTCGTATACAATTGGCTCACCAGCTTGGATAGTTTGACACATAGATTTTCCCTAAGGCTTCCGTTAGACTTTTTTGGATAATTTAAAGCTTCGTTAAGCCTTTTGCATATAAAAAAATAAATTTAAAGGAGGTTAAATAATTTCCATATACAATTGACTTGCCACTTTATGAACTTTTAGACATAGATTTTCCCTAAGGCTTCCATAAGACTCTTTTGTGTTAGTATTAGCTTCGTTTAGTTTTTTAAAACAAAACAAAAAGCATCTCTGACGAGTTTAAACAATTTTCGTTAGCTATTGACTTGACAAGAGGATTGGTTTCAGGGCATGGAAAGTTGTAAACAACAATTTTCCATAAGGCTTCTAGAAGTCTCCTTTCTTTAAGTAAAAGCTTCGTTTAGTTTTTGTTTAAATAAAGCAAAAAAAGAGGAGTTTCGTTAAATTTTGTTAGTAATTGGCTTATCAACGGGAATGCATGAATGCATGGAAGGATTTACATACAGTTTTTCCCTTAGGCTTCCAAGCCACTCGTAAAAGCTCCGTTTTGTCCTTTAAACATAACAAAAAGAAGAAGCTTTTACGGATTTTAATTACTTTCACTAGAGATAATCGTTATACCGTTAAATATTTTATGCGTTGATTTTCCCCAAGGCTGTTGCCCTATTGAATGCTCCTGTAAGTAACTTTAAAAAGGCAGTAAGAAGCTTTAACGTGTTTTATAAAATTTCAATATTATAAAAATACAAAAATCTTAAAACACAAACATTCGATTGTTGCATTCTCAAGGCAGTGATCTGAATTAAGAAAGCTTGCCGATATTGCCAAAGACCAAAATCAGGTGGTAGACCTGCCAGATTAACTAAGATGGTTTAGTTTTTTACTGTGTAGATTATACATTCTTCAGAAAAAAATTAGAATGCTTCATATTTCTCATTTCTCTCTGAAAAATTATTTGTTTTTATTTAAATCCATCTTCACACCCATAAGTCCATGCTTCGTCACTTCAACATGAAATCAATTTCACTCCAATTAAGAGTTGTTAATTAATATAATTGAATACGTGCCAGGCGATTAGCAAGAAATCGATTTCCGTCAAATAAATAAGAAAAAAAAAATAAAAATTTTCCACTTCTATTCACACAAAAAATTCCATCAGGTCCTTCGTGTAAATTTCCTGCTAATCTCTCAAATTCAAGTATGAAGCAAAAAAAAAAAAAACATTTCTAAGTATCTAAACGACTTAAACTTTTTTTCTTTTGTTGATTTTACTTCACAAAGTAGGAAAAAAAAAGACATAAATCGTCGTCCTTAATTACTTCGTGTTAAGCTTTTAATTGATATCCAAAAAGCATTTATTTTAAGTAATTAACTTTGTGGTGCTCTATGAGGGTTGAAGAAAAAAAAAATAATCCAAAGAAAACTTGATTAAGGAAAAGAAAGAAAGAAAACATATTTTTCAATTTATCTACTCGTATCTATATTGGACAGAGTTGAAGAGGAAAATATATTTTATGATTAATTATCCTTTGCACCTTTAAGAAAACTTCCTGCTAATAATTTTGTTTTTCATCAAAATTCTTTCCTACAACAGATGGATGTAATAAATAATTTATTAAAAATTAAATATGAAAGGGACACCTGTAGGACTTATATAATTTCATACAAATTAATGAAAATTGAAGTATAATTGGATGCATCCTTAAAATCTCGAAAAGAAAAAGTGACGACATTCGTCACGAGCCCTTTCCCAAAAAATTATATCATTTGAATTTAGCACTGAAATTTTTCTTGCAATATTTTACCTTCACTTTTTGAAGAGAAATTCTTTCACAGCTAAAATATGGAATAGAGGGAGACTTTGTATATTTATGTACGTTGACTTCAATTACTATTATTACGACAAATTTTATCTCCTTCATCCTTTTGGCAGTTTTTCTTGGTCCAAGCCAAGCCAGAATAATGACGACAATGATAATAGAAGTGCCCCAATGGTGAAAAGAAAAATCGAAAATAAAGCTATCAAAGCACACTCTGCGGAAAAAATAATGGACAAATATAATACTTTGTGTCGAGGGTTAAATTATCAAAAACCTTTCACAAATACATAATTGTCATAATAATAAAATATTGTGACAACAATTAAGATGAAGACCATCAAGAGAAACAATTGGGATTGGGTACGGTATGTAAACTTTTTATAAATATCGACTGAATAGGCTCTGGACCTTTGGAACCTAATATGAGGGAAATTTCATAAAAAAAATATCCCATCTAATTGGTCAGTAATTGGTCAGAAAAGGTCAATTGGTCCCAGAAATTGGTCAGCCCTAGCAAGGGCGTATGCAAGGGGGGCAGGGGGGCACTTGCCTCCCCTGACAAATCAAAATATATTTCAATTATTTTTTGCTGATGAATAACAAGCCCTTAACTCTATAAAATTATTCGAGATGTTGAACTTTTATTTTATCAGCAGTCTTTTTTTCAAAAAAAAAATAAATATACATATTAGAAACTGAGTTCGCAGCTATTTTTTTTTTCTAAAAAAGTAAAAACTTAATTTGGCATCTTAAAACAAGATTTATATTCTAATACTGATTGTGAGTGAGGCCAGTTGTGACATCAATATTATTTTATTGATACAAAATAAAACTTCTATATCTCGACTTTGAATAGATTTAAATGCTTGAGAAAAATGTCGTTTGTACAACGAACCTTGCTGTTTAAAGAAAAATTAACGTATCTGCTTTACAAAGAAAGGCGCTACCACCATACTAGCACTTGAAGATCTGGCAAATTACCTTAGAAAGTAAATTCTTTGCTAGTACAAACATATGTCTCCAAAATTCCAGAAATGTATGTAGTCGTTAAAAAAAGGTCATCTCGGATGGACCCAAATTGGCTCTAAGACCCGTTTGCTGATACGAAACTTAAGCATTTATGTTCTACTTAAGAAGCTTATGTTCTACTATTTCCTCTGCGTAAACTGCCACATAAGGGCTTATGTTCTACTAAAATATTTAAGTTTCGTATCAGCAAATGGGCCTAAATGAAGAAAACATCCCTAATTTCTTACGATTTTTATTTTCATCCCCTATAGTCGCTGAGGGTTGTAGGAGTAAATTAAAAAGCCGTTCTTTTTTTTTTGCCTACTTAGAAATTCGCGTAATACCTGCCAAAAATTCAGAGCATAGGTGGGAAGTAGACAAGAAAAAATGCTACCGGAGGGGTTAATATCTCCCTCCGCTTGGTCGGGAGGGGGAATTTAATAAAATAATTGCATAAAATAGAAAAAAAAATACTTACAAGACAACGGCAATACTTACAATAATGTTTTGTAGCATTGTGAAAAGCTTCATTTAGAGCAGATAGAGGCCCATCCAAATATAAAAACTCAAAACCTCTTCTTCTTAGCACGGCATTCGATATTAAAATAGAAATCTTGTTTTTGAAATTTTGAATGAGTCTGCCCCCCCCCCCCTGATCGAAATCCTGCGTAAGCCCTTGAGCCCTAGATAACTTTTAATCAAGGCTAAAACTTTCTCAAGGTCACGCGCGATTTATGACACCTCATTTAAGGGAAATTTGCGAAAAAAGTGTACCAACTGAAAGATCTCTTGATCTATATAAAAGGTCAGCTATTTTCAGTAATTGGTCAGGTATAGATTTTTTTTAATGAATTTTTAAAAATTTAAAGGTCATAGCGATTTTTGGCTCCTCATTTAGGGGAAATTTGTAAAAATTTAATACCATCAAAGGCCCTAAGATCTGTATAAAAGGTCAGCTAGTTTCAGTAATTGGTCAGTTATAGATTCTTTTATACGATTTTTTCAATTTTTTTTTCTAGGTCATGAACGGTTCGTGGCCTTGAAAAAAAAAAATACTTAAATACCACGGCACCGATAAAACTAGCAACCCGTTGTCTGTCAGGTTTTATTTTATAACATAGCTGGTCTTGTTAATAAAACTTTACTATTTTGTAACTTTTTTAAATTTATGTATATGTCAATTTGAAATAATTTTTCTTTTTGAAAATTTTGTGATGTCCGAAAATATGAAAAATTATCAAAAATCAACGAAAAATAGTAACTTTGGACGAGCCAGTGGTGGCTGTCTGTATGGATTCAGAAAAACCACTGCATCAACCTGTGTATGTATAAGTTCAAATTAACAAAACACAGTGATGCAACTATACTGCAAGCTAATTTTAGAGGAACAAAACTAAACTTTATACCTTCATATCTGAACTGCAACCATTGGAGAACATACTTTGATAAACTTAAGACCTTGTTTGCCGAAACTGATTTCGATAATTTCATTCTTGTTGGAGACATGAACGTGAGAACCGGAACGAAAGGCGCAGTCGACACGATCACCGGTCCTACATACCTCGCTGCTGTTTCAGAAATGAGATGCTCGAAGGATACTACCTGTGATAATAACTGCAACAAGTTCCTAGATCTCCTCGATGATATTGGTGCTTTCATTCTTAATGGAAGGAGCTTTAATGATAGAAACGGTGAATTTACATTTATCAGCAGCAGGGGTTCCTCTGTAATCGATTACTGTTGTCCACCATATGGAGCTGCACATTTGATCGATGACTTTACGGTGGAATGCGAAACAAGACACCACTGCAGCTGTTTGGGATGGTAAAACTAGGACCGATTTCTTTCCAATGAACAAAGGTGACAAACAAGAGTGTGTACCTAGCGCGTTGCTTTTCATTCTTTTCTTGATCGACCTACATGCTGAACTGCCAACTGGTATAGTTATAGAGGGACTAAGGATCAACATTCTTTCATATGCCGATGACATAGTTGTTCTGGCTGACTGTTTGCAACGTCTTATAGACAGTTTCTACTCCTATTGTCTTAAATGGGACCTGATAGTCAATCTGGATAAATCTGAAATTGTAATTTTTCGCAACGGAGGAAGACGTGCAGCCAGTGAAAAGTGTTTTTATAATGGTTCCGAAATAATAGTATCAAACAAATTTCAATTTGTCCAAAAATTCTATCAATTCAACATGGTCCAAGTTGATAAGAGGCAATTCGGTTTGCCATTCAGCAAAATTCAGGATATATGATGCCGCTTCCAGAGCAATAATACTGTACTCTGCCCAAGTGTGGGGATTTAAGGAACACATCCAAGTAGAAAAGCTTCAACGTTTCTTCCTGAAAAGGTGTTTTCTGCTTCCGGTTAATACTCCAAATTATGTACCTCACATAGAAATAGGATTACCAAAAACATTCTTGACTACCCTCAAACTGCACTTCGAATTTATAGCCAGAGTTATGATGCTACCTAGTAACAGACTTCCCAGGATCCTTTCGGAAATTGTTATTAGGAAGAACATTTACTGGACAAACGAATGGATGGTGCTCCTTCAATCGCATTTTCTTTCACGTTAACCATGCTGGAGCTGCGCAGCACCCAAAATGCTCTCTTAGCTAACCTCAAGGAAAAACACTGGAGTACCTTCGTCAGTAACGCACGACAATCGCAGTTCCACGACGAGTACTGCAACTTATCTTACTGTGATATCCCAAACTACTTTCATGATGCGTTCCCTCAAGAGATGATCAGTCTGGTATTTAGCCAGTTTATATTTCTTGAGCGCTCAGTAATTTTCCTCCGTTCTTTGACAAAGCAAGAGAATAAAAATAAACACGATCCCTCACATAGAAGTCAAAGCAACTCTCTTTCTCTTTTAATCTTATGTAATTCATGGCGACAAATAATAATTGAGCAAGCGAATCCAACAAATTTCAGTCTCAGTTTTTAAGGCGAAAAGTGAGGAGTTTTTATGAGGAATCGTGTTTATATTTCTGAGTCCTCTGAGCCCTCTGAGATCTCAGAAATATAAACTGGCTAACTAAGAGCATGAAGTGGATTGTTGAATCTAAACGCTAGAGCTTTTCAAACCAACGCTACAGGCTTGTGTACAATTTGCAATCTTGATGCAGCGGAGAACACCTTTCATTTTATCGGAATTTGTCCCATATTCCAAGGATGAAACTTCTAGGAAGCTATGAGTTGGACAGGTCCCAGTTTCTTGATGTATTAAATGGAAGATACTATCGTGGTAATCTACATATATCAATTTTTAAAATCCGCACTGAAATATCGCTACCAAATGCTTAATGAATTTATTTAAAATAAAAAAGCTCATATTTGATTGGTAAACTTTTAATATCTGACAGGCAACTTATATACATAAAAAACTTTGTTTTTATATAATTATTTCGGTAGTAAAATTATTTTATCTATCTATCTTTACTAATTGGGTAAGCGCTTTAAAGAATATCAACGAAAATTTGGTAAATGCTTCTTGTTTAAAATGCAAATACGGCACTTATAACTGCAACGTCAATTCCCAACTTACCAAAAAAGTTGAATGGACGTATTGAATTTTAAATGACTTCCGCTCGTTTTTGCTCAAGTAGATAGGTCCTCTTTAGCTCCTTCAAGGTGATTTCAAAGAAAACTTTTAGTATTACCTACTTTAAGTGAACGTTAAGTTATGTTAATATTATCTTGATTAATAATTCCCTTCCGTTTTGCCTTTTTAAGGATTTTATTTTTCCTTTTTATGTGTTTAGGTCAACAAAATCCTTTCCCTGGTCATAACTAATTCATAGCATCGTTTTAAGCTAATTCAAATAGTAATTTTTTAGTTTTTAGTTTTGAACGAAACTTCAAAACTTTTTCTCGGACTTAGGCAGGAATATAAGGCAACAACTGGTTATCAGTAAGCAAATTGGTCTCACAAAACTTCTTCACAAAATTGTATACAACAGCTGTAGTTGGACCATTATTTCAACTGGACGGGAGCAAATTCAAAACATGAACTGGTTTGGCAACAAAGCACCCACTTTGAAAGTAACTTTACAATATTTTTCAATGTTTTTCAATCAATTAATTCATTTTGTATTGCAGATAATAATAACAGGATGCTTGTGTCAAAATAACACATGCTTCAGAAAGAAACCATTAGATGATCATACGAAACAAAATAAATTAAAAAAAAAATATTTGTGTATAAAATTTTATATTTGACACCACATTTTTGAATTAAGCTGCACATGGAATACACAAATCTCATAAATTAAAGTTAATTTGCAAATAAGCAATATGTTTACAATCCTCCACAGCTCGTTTACGGGAAATTAAAAGCAAAGATAAGGTTTACTATTCCTGAACAACACAAAAACATATATTATCCCTTACATTTTTGTGAACAGTGTACAAGTACTGATCTCTTACCCGATTCTCATTTCATATTGTCAAAAAAAAAAAAAAAAAAATAGCACGACGAAAAAACCATCATCCCATAATATGATGATATAAATTTCGCAAAACAATTTAATATGCCACTGTGTGTTATTACTTAAGAGTTCTAACAATGAGTCCTTCAAGGGGGTTGCCGGTTGCTTATATAAGATGCCACACTGCACGCCACACTTTGTGGGGTTGTCATCGTCATTTTTTGTAAGATTTTCTTGGCTCACTTTCATTCTTCGTACTCCTTTTCCACCTCCTCCTCTTCGTTTTCTATAGATATTATTTAACTAGCATTTTGTGGGGATTTTGTTTTCATTCAACTGCTGGATTATTTACTCCATAAAATTCAATAAGAATCTCTCATTCCCGTTTATTTTTCCAAGGATAATTCCCTTAAAGACGTACTTTGTCTGGTGGACGGTTTTTATTGATGGCGATTAGGAGCCAAGCGGCAGCGCGTTGATGGCGTTGGAAGTATTAAAAATGTCCCTCTTATACTGAAAATTGGTTGAGATTTTTTTTCTATGTAATTATTTTTTATTCACTATGGTGGAAAGCCGATTGGTATTGTTATTCTTCACTTAAGTGCTATTAAATGCTGAGAGGGAGATTTTCCATATAGAAGAGACAAATCTAAGTCTCCTATATAATTGCCACCGCTACTTTACGCGGCACTGGCACTGATGCTATATTTTCCATTAACCATCTCATGGGGTTTTTGTTTTATTTTAGCTAAGGCCCAAATTTTAACGCAAAATCACGTCTCAATTTTCCTTACTTTGATTCTCGTTATAAAATTTGTATTTTTTTTTTTTTTTATTTTACAAAAAAATTGTCGTCGCCCAAGAGAGATTTTTTCGAATTATCATAATTGCATTTGGTGTGTTACCCAGCACATCTTGGTCGGTCGCGCTAAATGGACAACGGAATTCGAGTATGCTTAGATATTTGCTCAGAGAAATTTGTAGGACTTGGAATTTCGTGGAAATCTCATGAATGATTTAAAAATTATTCTTTGTTTTATGGTTTTTGTTTTTTTGGGAGGACATGAACATCATTAGAGTTGCCACTTCAAATCAATGAATAGTGTTCTTAAAAAATAGTGATAAAAAGTTCTTTTTAAACCATAAAACCTCTTGGTGATATCAAAATAGGCATTTTTGTTATGGAATGTGTTAAGGAAAGTGGGTTATAGTTGGCTCGAAAATTCTATAAAAATGTTTGTCTGTGTTTGCAGCTCATTATATAGGCAAAAATTGTGAAGTGGTTATCTGACTAAAAAATATTCAGATCGCAGTTTCAAATATTTGTAACGATGGTTCTGATTGTAGTTGGTGCTTAAGAAAATGATAGAGAACAGCAAAATTTCAAAATATCAGTTTCATCATGTTTTGAAGTAAGTGATTTTCGGAAACTTTGCCGATTTCTATCTTACACACCAAATTTTGTTTTGTGTGCTTATGACTTTGATCTCAGCCCAGTCTGTTTGACTGTTCTTTGACTGAACCTATTATCTCTGTACCTTAAAACATACGGCATAAAGCATCGCATCCAGAAACCAACTTCTTTTTAATAAATTGGCTTCACTATTTTTTCTCTTCGAAGAAATATTATAGGTACCTACTTACTCGTAAAAAAAATCAAATAGTCCAGCTTACGAATTGAAAAGAAGCATAGACTTTCTCCTATGAAAGGAAGAGAATACAAAAATAGCAGGGAACTTTGAAAAAATCTCATTCTCCCTTCTATGTTGGGGTGTGATTTCAACGTAATGCATTCGTTATTTTTCTGGTCACGTTTCAAGTAAATCAATTAAATTGTCATAAATAAATATTCTGCAGACTGCTTTTTTAGAGTTTAGACATTATGTTATATTTTGCTTATTTTTATCAAAATTAAATAAGGTAAATACGAGAATGTATTTAAATGCCACATTTTCAGAATTATTTAAATAAAAGTTAGCTATGGGGCTATGGAGTTTATAATATACAATATTAGACTCACACAAAGTATAGAGTTTTTGTGGATCAAAATTTATATTTAGGGGCCCCTCTACGGATCTTTGGACGCCTTCTGACCTCGGTGTGTGGCCTCAACGGATCCTTGGAGCCTCCCAGATTTCGGTTGCTTGACTCTACGGATCTTTTGAAGCACCCAGAACTCGGTTGGTCCTCAACGAGACCTCTATAACTCGGTTGGTTGCCTCAACGGTCTACGGATCCTTAATATTTCAAAAGTTGATAGAAAAATTTTACAATAAAAAAAACTGAAGATGCAAAACAAATAACTTAAAAATCGAATCCATGTCAACGAAGTCTCATAGTTTCAGAATAAATTCAATAAATCATGCACTCTCGGTTAATATTTTTTATGTGGTAAGGGTGACTCCCAGGTATAACATTCTAAAAGTCCCCAGTCCATGGCCGCAAGCAAGGGGGTCTTCAAGGTCCCTTTTTATAATTTTTTGTGAATATTTTTAAAACTAAGCGTATTAGCCGAAAAATGAAAAAAAATGAAAAATTATCAAATTTCCTCCAGAAAAAATTTTGTTCATATTTTCGGTAGGAGCAAGGCTAAGAAAGATACGGAGAGTAGAAATATCAAACATTTGAAAAACAATGTTTTTGTCTTACATAATAATCAATGAGTTATTTTTATCAATTTACCCAGAAACAACGGGTAAATTTACTACTGAACTGAAGCCTAGTTCACAATGAGGAATCGAGACGTGAACGTGACGAGATCCCGTCGTTGCTGTTAAACGGATTTCAAACAATGAAAGTATACGAAGGTATACACAATGAAGCGTTTTTCGTCATCACGTCTCGCCAAGGATTCAAAAAATTGAAAAAAAGACGCGACGAGACGACGATTTTCTTTTTTGAAATGTTATTTACATAATGGAAGTATTTTTTTTAAAGAAAAATACGATAACTTGAAATTAAAAGAAAAACTTATTCATAATCTGTTGTCCTTAAAGCTTTTTGGCTAATTTTTATTATTTTTTATTTTTAAGAAAACAGTTCTCGTTGTAAAACATATCGCCGCATTGTGAATTGAGAAACGATTTTATAACTAGAAAAAAGATGACAGCGAATCACGTCACGCTCTCGTCTCGTTTTCTCGTTGCATTCTGAATCAGGCTACAGTTCAGAAATAAATAGCAGACAAAAAGTACCTGACTCTTGGCCTAATGTACATAATGTGCATTAGGGGTGTTGGATTTTTTTTATTTTTTATCTTCAAAATGGGTATGGTGGATCCTGTAAAGGGTTTTAGAAAGAAGTAATTTTTGTTTTGGGACATTTGCCAAAATTGAATTTTGAGACCACGAGGCTGTTTTTAGGTTAAAATACCTCAATTCGATAAAGTGGTCAGAAAAATCAAATAAATTCACAGTAATTTATAATGATTTTTTGAGTTTGTAACTTGTCGCTAAGAAAATATCATAAAAAACTGCTTGTAAAAATATCATGAAATAACTTTCTACCCTAAATTTTCATGAAAACCCCTGAAAAATTAATCGATTTTCTAGATGTTTTCGATTAATATTTCTAAATGGAATGCTCGGATTGGTTGAAACTTTGCGTTCTTAACATAATACAGCATACTTAAATGGATATTCGGTCAATTCATATGAGAAAAGAAAGCCAAAATAAAACATATCCCATGTTTTTTTGGGATTTTGTGTATAGTACAGTGAGAAATTCCCAATAAAACGCATCGGCAGCTGCCTATATTTTTTTATTTTAAATATGGTACCCCTGGATAGCTGTCGCAACACAAAAATGTGAATTTTATGAAAGTTAAAAATAGGAATAACCCAAAACTATTAACAAAGCGCCCTTTCACACGGTGAAACTGAGTTGCCAGCAACTTTTAGTTCCTGGGTGAGCAGGGCAGGAGGAAAGAAGGGCGAACAGAATCTCCCCGGTCGAGGATTTAAGGAGATTTTTTGACATTTCCTTTCACATCTAGGCTAAGGTGTGTTCAACCAATGGATTTTCAAAGGAATTTTCAAAAATTGTCTCGAGATTTGTTTCCTCGTGTGAAAGGTACAAGAGATTTTTAAGGAAATTAAAAGAAAACGTCAAAAAAATCTCCAGCTACTTGTTTCTTCGTGTGAAAGGGGACAAAAACTAACTTACATATGTTGACGTCAAATATGAAATATAACTATATATTTATATAAACTATGATTTAAATTGAATGTTTGTGTCCCTTTCTTATTTGCTTCCCATTTTCAGATTCGAAAGTTGATTTTCAGCTTTAAAATAGAAAAAAAGGTGTAGGGGTTTGTTGGTAGACTATGGTCAAATTAAAAAAGTCGTCATTTAGTCTGCTTTAACACGAGGACTTTTTAGTCCACTTTTTTTTCGAAATAAAATGTGTGCGAGGTGAAATCAGGTACTTTTTAGTATCACTTACGTTAAAAAGCTGCGAATAGCAAAATGCGAATTGCATTAGTAATTTGTTAGATTGCCAATAGATACGAATTGCCATAAAATATAAACCAACAAAAAATGGGTGCTAAAAAATTTGAAGTTAAATTTGAGCAAATTTGTATTTGCTGCTTTGTGGAATGCACCCTGGGGCCCAAGCCCAATTCCTCAAGAGTGTACATTTTTGTACACACAAATTTGTGTGCACATCGATTTTTACGATTCCGCAAGAGTGAGTTTTAAGTTTTTGACAGATAAACGCATGCACAGTAAGTCAACTTTATTCATTGTTTTCGGTGTAAATAGAATGTGTACACAGAAAATCATTCACCCTTGTGGAATTTGGCCCCTGATATTGTGGATTGCGAGTTTACGTTTGACAGTTCGCAAAATATATCTTGATGGTAACCTATAGAGTATAAAAATGCTAAATTTTACAATTTGCACTAATTTAACAACCATTTGCCAATGATAGACCCTGTTTAGACTGTGATTGCTCACTACGTCCCATGCGGATGAGTTCATAGGTAATGCAACATTTCCACCTAACGCTAATCTGAAATCTCAAATCTCCTTCAAATCTTGGAGATTTACCAAACAAACTTATTTCGTAAATCTTGAGGTAAGAAATTAATATTGTTTAATCTTCCTAAGACAAATAGTTTTACAAATCGAACTAACCTATTCTTACATGGTGCTGAATGATTCTGTCTCATTCGCACTTCATAAGAAAAATTGAAACGCCATTTGCATTTTTGAAGGTGCTGTTAAATTTAATCTTTTTAAATCTTTTTGTGTGGTGATGGAAACACCAAAAAGATTTATTGAATCTAATCTGAGATAAACCTTTGTTGGAAACATAGCATAAGATTTTATCCTAACTGGATTTCAACTACAAAACTATCGTCATGACGAAGCTTAAAGTAACAATCTAAATATGGCCAAATCACTCAACATAACTCTAATCTACGAACATAGCCTTCGAAAGTTCGAGATACAAAAATTATCAATCGTACCAATAACAAAACATAAACATTCCATTCAGTCTAGTTTGATCACAACAAAAACATAAATGTTAAAAAAGGAGCCAAGTTCTTATGTGTACAAGAGACCTGTGCATAAAAAGTCAGCCCAAAAAAGTAATGAGATCTAAAATATATGCTAAGTTTTAAGTTCATGAAGTTTAATATCAAATATCTTAAGTAGAGTAACATCGAAACAATTCCAAATCATTACAGAAATTTGGTAATTAATGATCACTGATTAAAATTTGGTGGGTTCACTGGTCAAGTTTTCATACATTTTAAATTTTTGATTAAGTAAGTATTTAAGACAAAACTTGCCAAGTAAATCCACCAAATTTTAATCAGTAATCATTAATTACCAAATTTCTGTAATGATTTGGAATTGTTTCGATGTTACTCTACTTAAGATATTTGATATTAAACTTCATGAACTTAAAACTTAGCATATATTTTAGATCTCATTACTTTTTTGGGCTGACTTTTTATGCACAGGTCTCTTGTACACATAAGAACTTGGCTCCTTTTTTAACATTTATGTTTTTGTTGTGATTTCACTCCTTTTTGCAAAGATTTATTTTGCCAGGTGAAAGTCAAGCCCTACCGCGCTACAAAGTTTCATAATTCTACGACAACCGAAAGTGCTCCATACAAATAATAGCAATTCTGATAAAGTGGGTGGATGCCCCCCCCCCCCTGAATGGACAATTCCAAATTTTCGATTTTTTTTCCTTTCTAAGTACTTCAAGTCCTACCGACCTACCAATTTTCATCGTTCTACAACAATCAGAAGTGCTTCATATAGTTTATAAGAATTTTTAAGAATGTGGGCTGATGCCACGCCCTCTGAACTGAAACTCCCAATTTTTCGATTTTTTTCTTCTAAGTACTTCAAGGCATACCGACCTACCAATTTTCATCGTTCTACAACAATCGGAAGTGCTTCATATAATTTATAAGAGTTTTTGAGAATGTGGGTGGATGCCACGCCCCCTGTACTGAAACTTCCAATTTTTCGATTTTTTTTCTTCTTAGTACTTCAAGGCCTACCAACCTGCCAATTTTCATCGTTCTATAACAACCGAAAGTGTTCCATATAATTTATAAAAATTTTTAAGAATGTGGGTGGATACCACGCCCCCTGAATGCAAAATTCCAATTTTTCAATTTTTTTCTTTCTTAGTACTTTAAGCGCTACCAACCTACCAATTTTCATCGTTTTACAACAATCGGAAGTGCTCCATACAATTTATAAGAATTTTTAAGAATGTGGGTGGATGCCACGCCCCCTGTATGAAAAATTCCAATTTTTCAATTTTTTTCTTTCTAAGTACCTCAAACCTTACCAACTTATCAATTTTCATTGTTCTACAACAATCGGAAAGGCTCCATATAATTTATAGAATATTTAAGAAAGTGGGTGGATGCCACGCCCCCTGAATAGAAAATTGCGGATTTTCAATTTTTTCCTTTGTATATACCACAAGGCCTACCGTTGTGCGAAATTTCAAGTTTCTACGATGTCGGGAAGTGCTTCATAATTTTGATGATCTGTCAGTGAGTCAGTCAGTCAGTGAGTCAGTGAGTCAGTGAATCAGTGAGTCAGTGAGTCAGTCAGTTACGGTTTTTGCGATTTTTGAGGTCCTATATCTTGGGAACTACTAATGCTAAAGAGTTGAAATTTGGTGAGCCACCTGTGTTTGATCAGCTCAGCAAATACTGCGAATTTGAAGTTTCTGACTTTATTGGTACTGAAGATAGAGGGGGGTTGAAAATCGCCTGAGTTTGTTCCTGTAAAAAGGGTGTAGTGCCGCGAACTTGGCTGGGCACTACCGTGCCCTTTGATACTCGAACAAACGTCAAAATTTTATCGGCAGTAGGATTCTATTTTAGCTTTTATCGGCAGTGATCCTATACTGCCGATATTGTTTTTGTTATTCGTGTAAAATCTTACTGAACTACGGGTAGCATTTTCAAAAAAAGACGGGTATTATAAGTATTTTTGAGCACATATCGACGCAAATTTTAATTCCCAAATTGACCTCAAATAGAAAAATAGCTCTTTAAAAACAACTGAAATACCTATTTAAAATATCGAGCTATTGCTTTTTGAGAAGCTTAAATCGGATTCTTCTATTATTTAAGTCAAGTTTTAAAATACTTAAAAAAAAAACGTTTGTAAACTCAAAATTAATAAAAGAAAATTAAAAAATTTTGCAAACCGTTCAAAATCGTAAAATTAATGTTAATATTTCTGAGACACACAACACCATTTTTGCAATTTTTCTTAGATACAAACTCAAAAAAAATCTTCCAGGCAACACAGCCATAAACCAAAAAAATTTTTCAATAAAATTAAATTCAAACCTAAGAATTCAAAATAAAGATTTAAGAAATTAAGAAATTCAAATACATTGACTTTCGAGAAATGTCTGCAATATCAACTAAGTATTCATTTTTAACCATTATTGTTATGTATATAAGAAGGCTTTATAATACAAATTCTATATACTACTGAAATAAATCAGCCAAGTAGAAGACGAACGAAACGCCAATTTATAGGACTAAAGGCCATAAAAAGCTATTTTGAATCATTATTTTTATGGCATTCTGTGATTGTGGCACTTTTTCTAAAAGTCCCGACCCCCAGTCCGCCCCTGTATGTGTGTGTGCGGGCCAGTAAAAAATAATAGTTGGTTCAGTGGAACTAACAAACAATAAGACCTCCATTTGGATTGTGAATTTCAGTGCATTTCTTGACTGTTCGACAACAATTTTTCGAAAAAAGAAACGTTACTTACCCAAAGGTAACCTTTGCTAAAACTAATTTATTGATTACACTAGTTTACAAAATTTTGGGTCATGGCAGGGTCCTTAGAAAAAATATATTTTCTAGACTAATTTTGAGTCACTGAACACGAAAATCAAAATTATTTTTTTTTTCAAAGAAGCGTTTTCGAGATATGCGCAAAAATCATTTTCTCAGCTATTTTTTCAGATATTCCCCTAAATCTCGCTAACGGCTAAGCTAATTTACATAAAATGTGTATTTTCTAAATGATGTGATCTGTCTTCTTCCGACCGACGATGTACTGTTTGTATAAGTCGGACTGAAATTTTATAAGTTACAGGCGTTCAAAGTTTCAAAAACAAGTATTTTTGAAAAATTTCTAGTTTTTGGTTGCTCCGTATGGATAGAAAAAAAAAATATTTCAAATAATTTTAAGGACTCAAGTGAAAAACAATTTTTTTAACAAAGATTTGACCCAAAGTTTTTCAAAATCGGACGATAAATGTAGAAGTCATGTTTCATGTTCTAAAATCAGAAACCCCTAAAATTAAAATTCAATGTCCTTAAATAGAGTTTTTAACCAAAAAATTTTTGTCTTAGGTGATAAATCGTTGCCTTTTAGGCTCGCCCAATAGGCTGGAGTTTGGTTTTTTTTTTTATATTCTCTCGACCATTTTTTCTCATTTTGTTTTAGAACCAAATATAACGGTATAGGTATTAGGCTATTGATTATGTCATTTAAAAAGGAACTAAGACGTTCATGGGTTTTTATTGTAAAAATCATTAAATGGGTCCTTGGATATGAGAAAACCGCGGAGTGCTATTAAATTAGAGGGTGCAATTTTGAAGGGGGGGGGGGGCAAAAGCACCCTTTTTGGTTTTTTGCATATAACTCGAAAACGAAGCAAAATTTCGAGATAATGCTTGTGACCTTTTTTGTAGAGAATAAAATTTACCATCGAACTGCATTTTTCAAAAAAATTTAAAAAAATTTTAAGGCAGTTAAATTTTAAAAAAATCAATGCAAAAAAATGTGAAAAATCACGTTTTTTTTTTTTTTTTGCTTTTTTGCCCATAACTCTTTTTGGAGCAGAGATAGGTATAGGCAATGCTTCATATAAAAGAAAGATAATTAAATTTTCTTTAAAATGAGTGATTCAGAAAAAAAAATTTGGAACAAATCGACCGAGATATAGTCGCTCAAAGTA
This sequence comes from Dasysyrphus tricinctus, assembly GCA_963921185.1. Classification (NCBI taxonomy): domain Eukaryota; kingdom Metazoa; phylum Arthropoda; class Insecta; order Diptera; family Syrphidae; genus Dasysyrphus; species Dasysyrphus tricinctus. Next base: position 42,914,547 of record OY992532.1, on the reverse strand, counting down.
AGCCAATTTTTCAATTTTTATCACCATTATTTCAATTTAATTTTTTTGTAACAAAAATAACTTTTAATTAATGAAAAGAGAATTATCATTTAATTTATTGATAAAAAATAAATATTTTCACATATTTTATTTTAACATATTTTCAATATGTTCACAGAAAGAAAAAAAAACGAATATCTTCAACAATAATTTCCCCTGCTGATTTTACAACTCTCAAGCGTTCATTTTCCATTTTTGTTTCTTGTTTTTCATACCAAGCTTTGTACAAAATTTCATGACCTGTATCTTTAAAGGATATAATTGGAGATCGGTTTTTTAATCTGGTGATTATAATATCATTCTGATATGTTTCCTGCAACTTCTGCAAAATCCATTTATCACTTGGTTTTTCGTTTGTATAATCAGCTAAAATCTCTTCTAAAGAGAACTGACATTCATCTCTGTGGTGATCGAGGAAATCAACTATATAATCCATTACTGATAAAGTGCCATCACTTTCGCTTTTTGTAAAACGTCCTGAATTCGGTAGTTCTAATCTTCGATAACAGTTTTTATGATATCTAGCTTGCACAGAAGATATATTTCTTACGTATTCAATTCTATGTAATACTTTTTGACTTTCGTCGTCTCCTTTCTTAGTAACCAATTCTACAATATTATCAATACATTCTGCATTTTTTATAATGTGGACTTCACCTGTACAAAACATAATGAACAGTGTTTTAAGTTCATTATAAATTAAAAAAATATTACGATTGTTATGTTGTCTAAAAGTAAAACAAACTCATTTGATACACAAATACATTCGTCGAAAAATTAATAGATAGCTATACATACATAATTTATACTGTAATTGATTCTATAATACTTATTAACTTTTGTTTTCGAAGTGTCGAACAAATTGGTAAAACATTAATTAAGAATAAGAATATTTTTGAAGTTTTAAAAGACTATCGAAAATAATTATAGATAATAAGAAACTGTAAACCAGATTTACTTTGCGCCTGCAGGGGCTACTTTGCGCCACTGACGAAAAGAGTTTGCTTTTTGATTCACGCTCAGAAATGTTCATTTTCAATTATTTTATATATGTATTTGGCATAGACTACATAGGAGTATTGAACTATAATTAAATAATGTATATATGTAAATATTACCAAGAGAAAGACGCCTTGATTTTCGCCGACTCGAAGCAAAATAAGAATCTCCCGCATTTTCCCCACATATGACACAAAGCTCAGTGTAATTAAAACAGACTTTTTCCTTTGTTCTACTTGGTCCCGTTTTTGGATCAGCTGAACCAGATGATTTTCTTTTCCTAGCTGCAGCAATGTTTGATTCGGAAATGTATGATTTGTAGCATGAAGTATGCACTTTAACACTTTCAACACCACTTAATAAATTATGTTTTTCATCATTTCTATTTACACTAGCAGCAACAACAGTTGCAATACTCTGCGTTTTAAGCACTCTGTTTGCTTTACTCAATAATTCTTTATCGCAAAAAAAACACTCTTCCATTGTAAAAGGAATAAATATCTATCTATCCTCTATCCTCTGTCAACAAGAATTTCATAAATTTAATCTCAAAAGCTTTAAAAAAGCAACAAAAAACGAATGTCCTGTAATAAAAGCTACGGAAAAAGCTTTTACTTGATACAGTAACACTGTAGATCGAAGAGAGGGAAGATCTTTGTGTGGCAGACTGGTCATGACTCATCATGAGTACATGAAGCTTCTCAGCGAGAGAGAGCTTTAAGAGGATACTAAAAAAGAACATGTATGTATATTTTCATTCACAATGGATATTTTCATTTACAATTACAAATTCTTTATTTTACGGGCTTACACAATTTCGTATGGATAAAAATGTATTACTTTGTTTCAAAAACCATTAAAGTCTTATATAGTTGTGAAAATATTATTAATATTAATATTAATATTTATTTATTATCAATAAATTAAATAATAATTCTCTTTTCATTAATTAAAAGTTATTATTGTTACAAAAAAATTAAATTGAAATAATGGTGATAAAAATTGAAAAATTGGCTTACTTTGAGCGACTATATCTCGGTCGATTTGTTCCAAAATTTTTTTTCTGAATCACTCATTTTAAAGAAAATTTAATTATCTTTCTTTTATATGGAACATTGCCTATACCTATCTCTGCTCCAAAAAGAGTTATGGGCAAAAAAGCAAAAAAAAAAAAAAACGTGATTTTTCACATTTTTTTGCATTGATTTTTTTAAAATTTAACTGCCTTAAAATTTTTTTAAATTTTTTTGAAAAATGCAGTTCGATGGTAAATTTTATTCTCTACAAAAAAGGTCACAAGCATTATCTCGAAATTTTGCTTCGTTTTCGAGTTATATGCAAAAAACCAAAAAGGGTGCTTTTGCCCCCCCCCCCCCTTCAAAATTGCACCCTCTAATTTAATAGCACTCCGCGGTTTTCTCATATCCAAGGACCCATTTAATGATTTTTACAATAAAAACCCATGAACGTCTTAGTTCCTTATTGCCCTGTTTTTTACGACATAATCAATAGCCTATATGTATAAATAAATTGAGTGGCGCAACAGCTCATGGAGAACCAGGGCCTAGTGACTTACAACTCACAACCATTCCTGTGTGCGTGTTTGTTGGCAGGAATGGAGGGGACCTACAGTTTTTTGCCGAGTCCGAACGGCTAATGAGAAGCACTTTTTCATGACAAGTATACTCTTGAAGGATTTGTCAGTTCCTCGCAAGAGGCAGTACCTCGAATAAAACATTTCTGTTTTTAGGTGGCACGGCTGGGAATCGAACCCACACCTTTGGCATGACAGTCCTACGCACTAACCATCAAGCCACGAGGTACTATAGATATGTATACCTACCTGCCAAAAATTTAGTTTAAGCTATTTAACAAAATTTGATTTTTCTCAAAATAAATTATTTTAATTAATATTATGAGAAGGCAACCTTTGGCTGAAAAACTATTTTAAAACAAAAAAATTATTAGTAGTATCTCCCAAAAACCATAATTAATGTAAAAATTTCTTATGACTTTCTGGTTAGAATTGAGTAAATGGCTATTGATCAAGGTTCGTAGAACGATAAAATATGAATTGTTCCCTGATAAAAATTCAAAACGGAATTAATTTTTGATTCGATCGCGAATCTTATATTTTGGTTCCTCTGAAATAAAATTCGTATTCACGATCGAATCAAATCATTTTGGTTCTTTCAAAATGTTAATGGCTCCTCTATTGATTTTAAAATTAGTAAGATGGTATTAGAACAAAATATTTCGAACCATTGCTCCACGATCGTGATTGTATTTAATTGTTCATCGTCGATAATTTGAAAATGGTATTTTTTTGGTTATAGATCTAAATTGGAAAATGCCGATTTGGAAGAAGAATTTTTTTAACGAGGAAATGCTTTTTTGGACAAGAAGTTCTGTTGGAATGGAGGCAATTGATTCATGAAGAGACAGTTATGCATTATTGTTTCGTTTCGCTTCACACAAAAAAGTAAAAAACATCCGATTGCTTGCAGCTAGTGATTTGATTAAGCAAGTTGAACTTTCTGAAAAAAAAAATAACTAAAAACTGTTATTGGCAGTCCTTCCATGTAACAATCCAATCCACATCCTGAGAGTTGTTTTTACAAACTGAAAGCAATAGTTTCTTGCTTCGTTTCATTTTTCTTTTATTACTTTTATATTTTTAAAAGACCTGAAGCTCCAAGCAAGTTGAACTATATAGGGAATTTCTGCAAGTTCTTTACTTGTACGGTGTGACGGCACCTTGTGGGGTGAAATAGGTATTTGTTTATAAAGAATTTCTTGTAATTTTTATATTTCGGATGGAATACATTTTTGTTTCTCATGATGCTTCAAAATGAAAATAGCCATAACCTGAATTGGGCCACTCAAGGTTCTGTTTTCCAGGAAACTTGTTGACAGTGGTGCCAACTCAAGAAGCGGGGTATCCAAAGGCATTTTATTCAACTAAACAGTGAACATAATTGCATAGGTAACATTTTATTTTTACCACTTAGTCACAGTCCCAATTTCAGGTTTTAGTAGTTCATGAAATGATAAATTTTTTTTTTTGTCAATAGAAGTTTCCGGGGCTTGCTTCTTACACACAATTTTTCCATTTTTTTTGTTAATAAAGGTAAAACACACTTATGCCCAGTTGCACCAAAATTCACTAAAAGCGGTTTTTGCTAAAATGGAATTAAAATTTATCGGATTGATAAATTTATTTGGGTTGCACCAATCTCTTTCACGCATTTTTTAGCTAAAATGCAGTTCGTGAACCACCCCTGGATTTTATCATCTGTTTATTAAACTGAACGAAAAAAATTAACAAGTGCAAGTGAGATAGAAATAAAGAAAATGTGAATACACAATAAACAGAAACAAGGTATTCTCATTAGATACAGCCAATGCGCCATCTTGGCGTTTTTTTTATTATTTATTATTTTCTCGTCGACGTCTCGCCATCCTTATCAGATGATAGATGAATACATGATGACCAGTCTTTAATTATTCTGGAATAATTTATTTATTTAAGTGGTGAATTATAAATAGGAAACGTAATGCCTTCACCTCCCATTATTTTAATTTGGAATCAACAATACTCCGTCAAATAAAATTAAATAATTTTTTTTGTAGGTATAGTGAGATATGTTCGTTTAAACTTGCTTTTAAAATTTATCTGAAGGAAAATGGAACTTTAGTTTATTGGTTCGTTTATCGGCCTGTTAAATTTAGAAGAGGTTGGTGCAACCGATAAATGTCATTTTAAAATTAAAGGAAGCAATAAATACTTAAAAGAGGTCGGTGCAACTGGCCATTAAACCTTTTCTTTATTTTTTTAAATAAAAAAGTCCTAGAATCTTCAAAAATGCCTTTATAAAGGACAAAAATATTTGAACTATCCAAGAGAAAATACCAAAATTACTCAAAAGTTGCATATTTCTGGAATTTTGGGGATATTTGTTTTAAGAAGTTTTGTTTTGGGGATCTTATCTTAGGGGATAAGGGCAAACAATGCTAACCCCTTTTCCCAGCATCAGTTTCCTTAGACAACAGATCTAAGTTGGCTTCTTTCGCTAGTACCAATGATTTGGGTTCACTGTCCCGCTGACGCAGTTAAGTTGCTTCACTAAGAGTTTGTTCAGACAGGCAGGAATCAGTATCGACTGAAAAACAGTACGTTGGGTTTGAGTAGACCACTTACCAAAATAATGATGGTAGAACTCTGCAATCATGAACTAAAAATATTTCGGACTTTTACCAATGCCGCTGACAAATTCTAATGTCGAATTCCTTACAACCAAATAATCGATTTTTTGTCTAAACAGAATCGATTTTATTATGTCAAAATAAATCTTGCATTTTCAACAAGATTTCAAATCGATTTCACACACACTAACAAGATTTGACATTTCTCTGGAGTTGAAAGTATTTTGCGGCGGGGGTTTAACAAATATTCTAAAGTGTTCGTCGTCGGTCATTTAAATAGATTAAAAGCAAATAAATCATTAAAACTAATTTTAATTCATCAAAAAATAGTGAATAGTCAATAAGAAGTTATCAAAATATCAACTAACTTCGATTCAAAGTGCCCATAAAGTCGATTAAAAATATAAATCGCGCGCTCGCCGTATGTGTTTCTCGAATGATGTGTTTCTTGAATGATTTTGAGTTGTTTTTTTTTTTACTTTAATGGCCACCCAACTATTTTTTGTTTATTTTTCCCACTTTTCTTGGAAATGTATATGTTTTTAATCTAACAAAATGACGCGAAAAACTGAATGCAATTTTGAATTTGAATTTGTATGCGCATAATTTGTTTACTTTTAGCCTCAAAGCTACTGTCAAATGACACACACACAATCCCACACGAAAAACTTGATTTTTTGTGTGTTCCTTACAACCAACAAAAAAAATCGATTTGAAATGGTTGTAAGGAATTCAACATAAGGTTTCAATATTTGGAAGTTCGATGGTAAAACATTTCTAAATAATGAGCCCCAAGTCAAGTACTTCCCCTTCCCCCCTACTAAGGCCAAATCACAGATACAGTTCTACTCACATAAATTAAATTTTTTTACAAATTCTTTAGACCAGGGAAAGGAAGCTTCCCAACAAAATTCAGCCCTAACATAACTTTTAGGAGTCAATGCCTAAGAGAAACTGGAGTTTTCTTATGAAAATTTTACCAAAATAACTAAATATGCTTCATTAACATCTTAAAAATGCACTCCATTAACTCCTATTACTGCTGCGAATTTAACTACTTCCAAGGAGGAAATAGTTTACAATATTTAATTTTCCAAGCCATATTCAAAAACAAACTCTTATCCTTAAAAAAAAACAAAAAAAATTCAATAGTTCTGAAACTACAAAAGTTTTAAGTATTTGAGATAAACGAATTTATTGTTCAAATATTTTAAAATAATATCCACCTTCTACCTTAATAATCTAAACTTTTCATTAAAAGGTAGGTATTTCGTGGTTGATTTTCAAAAATGAAAACCTGTCAATTGATTATCCTTCATAAACAGGATCAACGACAGCTCACCATGGATACAAAAGCTTCGATGAATATTCATCGCTTTGCACAAGGTAGGTAATTTTATGTGAGTGTATGTGTGTGAATTTGTGTACCTTTTCCAACCCATACCAGTTCGAACAGATTTTGTATTAGCAAAAATTAAATTTATTAGCCATACGTTCGTCGGTCGGAATGAGCATCCTGTTAATAATACCTGGAGCTACCCTAATTCCATCCCTCAACTCTTTCGAAATACACATAATAATGAAATTCCCAATTTCTGTGCTAATAATCCTTACTAATTTCAATAAACGATGATGACGAGAGGAGAGGACAACGACGACGAAAACGCCACGAAAATAGACAACAGCGGAACTGCTGAAAGGTATAGTTTACTGATACTTTTGCGAGTATTGAGTTCTGGTCCAGTTTGGGTGCAGCCAAACTTTTCCTTTTCCATTACACCAGCAATGAAAGAGAATTCTGTATCTTTTCCTAGCACATGAGGCTGTCAATTATTTCATTACAAGCCATGAGGAGTAGAAGACTATAGCAACGTGTCTGCCCCTGCCTGCCTGCCTGTCCCTCGTTTGGGCATAAAATAACAATACCCAACTGTGGCTAACTTTATTATGGATGATTGATACGTCATTGCATCAGCCAGAGGATCTCTGTAAAGGGACCGTTAGGATATTTTGTGTGGGGTAATTATGTGATTATTGGTGATGGCAGCACTTTTTGAGATTATCTTCACACTAAAAGGAAATTAAATTTTATGATTTTACTAAAATGGATTCCACATACACACAAATACATTGAATTTGCATACATTTATATTTTACAGGACTATGCAGTCAGTTTTTGCTTTTATTTTTTTGTTGAAAAGTCGTATTTGGGTTTAGTTTCTTGCATTCAAATGTCGAGGGCGTTAGGGTGGGAAATTGCATTAGGAAATTTGCCGGAAATTAAAACTTGCGAATAATAAATCGTTGTGCAAAGTTTTCACTTTGTTATTTTCGGTATTGATAACAGTGTGGTTGCACTGATTAAATACAATCATCCCGATTACAGAATCCGACGAATTAGCTGGGAGGGAATCAGACTCAAAATTGACATTTTTACCATGAACCAAATGTCAAAATTTAGCCTAAGTCCCTCTGCTGCTCATTCGCCGGATACTGTAATCTGGGTGAATAGCATTATCCATTCCGCACGAAAAAAGACAAGTAGGTAAGTCTAATAGGTGCTTGAAATGTTCAGAAGGTCAGTTGTTTTTGTTTAGGACAGTTAAGCTACGCTGGCATACCTACCTATATACCAACAAATCTGGCATGAGGTTTCAACTTCAATCCAGCTATCCAATCTAGACTGCGCTGCCTGGTTGGGCTTTAAGGTACAAGCATGCTCGTTGCTAGCACTTTACCGCAGGTGTTTGACTTTCATATATTTATTTATGAACCAAATTTAATTGATCAATTCTCTTTTTAATTATTTTAACATAAAATGTGGTAATAAAAACCATATTCACTGAAATGTGTCTAACCAAGTAATCCGCACTGTTAAAACAGTGAAGACTATGCATGCATTCCCAGTATAAAGAGTATTTTTGTTGGTGATGCCGATGTTGAAATAACTTTTGTGCTGTTTTTGGAAGTTGCAGACATTTGGCCGGTTTTTAGAAAGAATTATTAGATGCTTGCATGAGAGTTGAATATTAATCAGAGATTTATATGAGGATATAATGTAAGTAAACGGAACGTGCTCAGACAGAAAAAGAGCATTGGTATTATTTATACATTAATTTCAGTATTTAAAATACATATATTAAGGCATAGTTTTGAAGGAATAGGTTGGTGTAAAGGGTTTAATTGATCATATCAGTTGGTAACATAAATTGATTTAAAATCATTAAAATTGATTTTAGAAATAAACTTGCTTAAAATATAATCTTATCATATCGGCTGTGACTTAAACGAAAATATCGTATTTAGAAAATATCCTATGGCAGCCAGTTTATATAAAAATTAATTCCTGTTGTGTTCGTGAAAGCATTATCAGATTTGAAAGTGAAAAGAAAACCACGCGAGAAACGACAGTGAACCCGTGCTCCTCAACACAAAGCTAATATAAATCGATTGTGTAATATGCTTAAAACGAGAATATAGGATTTCAAAAACCCTGAAGTTGAAAATTGCCTTGAAAATCTGACAGCAGGAATAGATTCTAACTACTCACTTTGAAAAGCTATAAAAGCAACAAAAAAACCAAAGATTTCAGCGCCTCCCATTAAGAAAGGCCAAAATGAATGGGCTAAAAGTTACAAAGAAAAACCGATGGTATACGCTGATTACCTGGAGGAAACATTTAAGCCTTTCGACGGACAAGAACTCACCGAAAATATTAATATGAATCTAACATCAAATGACAGCTACATAATAAGAAATGCTACACTTGCCGGGTTAAAAAGAGTAATAAGGAAGCTTAAGTCCAATAAAGCTCCAGGATATGACTTAATCACGACAGAAATTCTAAAAATGCCTCCTCGTAAGGGTTTAATCAACCTCTCCCTTATATAAATGCCCCTCTAAAGTTAAAATATGTTCCGAGCCAATGGAAAGTTGTGGAAGTCATAATGGTTTTGAAAGCTGGTGAACCATCTCATGAAAAGAAGTCTTACATACCGATTTCGCTTTTTCCTCTAATATCGAAAGTTTTTTAATACTTTTAAGAATACTACTCCTGCGTGTGCAGCCGATAAATAGAAGAAATACAAATAATTCCTGAACATCAGTTCATATTTAGAAGAAAGCATTCGACCATTGATCAAGTGTGAAGGGAAGGACTTTATAAAATATTAAACAAATATCTAGAAAACAGACTTTTTTGTGTAAGACACGGAAATGAATATTCTAATTTTCACAACTCTTAGCACAAGCCAGATTCATGTGTAGACTTTTGCACGAGTATTCCTTATGGCAATTTAAAAATAATTGCGTTTACAAAATATAACTTGGAATTTTCCTCAAGTGGAAATGAATTTTTTCCTTGATACTATCCAAAAAAAAAGGTTATGCTCTAAAAGAAGATTCTGGTCGCATTTGACCTTGAATAACTCTTAGCGCAAGTCAGATTTGTGTGTAGACTTTTGCACTAGTATTCCTTATGAGAAAATTAAAATTATTGCGCTTAAAAATTTTAACTTGGAATTTTCCCGAAGTGGTAATGCATTTTTCCTAAATATAGGTACTACAAAAAAAAACATATAATAAAGAAATAGTTTTCTTAGTTTACAATTTTCTCGAAAACTAGATGGCATAAAACCATCTGGTTTTCAGTGTTCATTTAAAAATTACAGGAAAAGTGTATAACAGAAACTAATATAATTCCTGATTTCATATTTTGAAAAAAGAACAGTACCTATATTATTTTTTTCAGTTTTTTTTTTAATGTTGGGTTTGAAGGCATTTTTTCGAAAACTATTGGCAGGAATAACTTATTTTGAAAAAATAATTAAAGAACAAACTTGAAAGTCTCAAACAAAAATATAGTACTTTCTTTTAAGTGTTGCCATTTGTTTAAAATGTATTTTTTTTTAAATATTAGTACTTTTTTCAGAAAATTTCTCCTCCCGGTTGATTGGGGGGAGATAGACCCCTCCTCAGTACTAAAAAATGTTTGTACTATATCTCTCTAAAAAAATCTATTATTATTTTATGTTGCTGGGCGATTCTTTTTGGGCCGGAAAAACCAGCATTTTCGAAATCTGATACTTTTTGAAGTCTCAATATCTTTTTATTGGGGCCTTATATCGAAAAAGTCTTCATAAGAGTTCTTATAGAGAATATTATTGTTTATACAAAAAGTATAAATTATTTTTCAAAAACTTCACCATTTAAGAGAAAACCGCAAAATACCGTTATTTTTGACTTTTGTGCATTTTATATAAAATATTGTATCTTTTAAATAAGCGCAAAAACAAAAAAAAGTTTTTTATTTTCTTGTAGAAGGGTAAATAACCTATAAACTGTGTAAAAATAAAATTTCTAACATATACCGTTTAAGAGTGGTAAGCGAAAAATCTTTATTTTCAATGCTTAACCTTTTTGAAGTAGCAATATCTTGTTACTGGTCACTCGTGTGGAAAAAAGTGTGTTAATATTTTTTGTAGATTACATTATAATCTATAAGCTGAACATAAATTATTTTATGATAATTTCGTTATTTAAGATTAAAAGGCAAAAGTCTGGAAGTTCAGGTTTTTGACGAAATTTTTCAAATAATTATATCTTTAAAATTATCATTCTTAGAAAAAATTAAATATTTTTTTTTTAATAGAAGGTAACATAGTGTACAAACATTGTCTATAAATGTTTTCAATAACACTCGCCATATCTGAGTTATACTCAAAAAAGGGATATTTTCGTCAACTTACGTTTTTTGAAACGCCGTTATCTTCTTAACCATCAGTCAGAGAAAAAAAGTGTTTAAACATTTCTTGTAGATAATCACATTATCTACAAGTTTTGCCTGCATTACTTTTTAATACCATGTACCGGTTCAAAGTTATACGTGGAAAACCGGTATTTTCGACATTCAACCTTGAATAACTTTTAACGCAAGCCAGTTTCGTTTGTAGACTTTCACATGCGTATTCCTTATGCACAAATAAAGATAATTGCATCCAAAAATCTTCACTTGGAATTTTTCCGCAGATTAGCAATTTATTTGTACATTTTTCCTGGGCTACACTGCCACTCCAACTTTTCTAATTTCTTTTCTTCTCGGAAACAGCTCCAACCAATTTCATGAAATTTTCAGATTTTTTTCTTATGGATACACAGATTGACCGAACGGGCCAAGTAAAATCCACCTACTGCCACGCCCACTTTTCTTATTATTTGTTTCTCGCAAACGCCTACTACCATTTGCAAAAACTTTTCATAGTTTGTTTTTTTGAACGAGAACAAAATTTTGTTCAAGTCAATTTCATTAACGAAATGTTCGCCGGGAGGATCAAAAACTACTGAAGGGAATGTGTTCGTGGCTTAAGATATCTTATTGCGAAAATAAGATACTAAGTCTGCGAACACATCCCTTTCCAGTTTCGTTTGTCATCCATATCCACACTGTAACCACCATCATCTCCATTGCCTTCTGCAAAAATTTAATTTTTGTATTAAAATAAATTTAGATTCGTTGCCTATTTGCACTTTAAGTTATAACTTAAATAAAAAGAATTTAGTTAAACGAAAATAAATAGAGGATTTAAGTGTCTTGCTCAAAGGAAATTAAGGAAACGAAACTCAAGAAATAAAAACGAAAAAGTAAGGAAATTTAACCAAATTTAACCAGCGGCCCGAACAAATTAAAAAATGAATGTCTTTAGATCCACCCACTTTTCTTTGATCTTGATTTCTCAGAGACTGATTACATTTTGAGAGTTTGTTCATACTAGTGATACCTATAAAGATCTTCGAAGTACTTTTGGTTTTGTGAAAACCACAGGGTGTAGACTAATTTAATATTTTAAGAGAAACGACATTTTTGCTTATAAAAATAAACTATGAAAGTTTCGTCTAAATTGTTACAGCCGTTACCGAGAAACAAGGATATATAAAAGTCAAAATGGTAGGGGCGGATTTCACTGAAAGATTTTTTAAAATATTTTTATCGCTTAAGAACAAACTCAGAAAAATTCATCCAATTCGTTACAGCCGTTCCCAAGAAATAAATATTTAAAAAAAAGTGTGCGTGACAGTGGGCGAATTTAACTAAATCCGATTTTTTTCTCCTTAAAAAAAAAATACTCTAAGAATTTCATGGAAATCGTTGGAACCGTTTCCGTGAAACAAGGAAATAAAAAAAGTGAGAGTGGCAGTGGGCGGAATTTACTTTAACATTTTTTTAATTTTTGTTGCTGTCATAACATGGGAGGCTATCGTGGATAAAATTTCCCAACAATTTTCCACTGTTCCTTGCAGGTTCAAATTTATTCGATCAAAAGGGTAGCCGAGTAGCCATGGAATATTCGTTTTCGATGCGAATAAATTCCGAGAGAAACTGCGACCACAATTCACGTTCCCAGTTTTCGACGATGGGAAAAATTCCGAGGGAAATTTTACTCACGTTAGCTCCCATAATGAAGAAAAGAAGGCATGGCACCACGCTTGCGAGGGAATGCAGGTCGCCAACATAGATTTAAGTTGCATACCTTTCCCCGAAACGACCTTTTACCGAATTATTTGTATAGGAAGAAACAAAATTCTAAGAAATGACAATCGGCTAGTTTATTGATGATGGCGTTATGTTGTCAGCCTAACGTTTGACAGCTGAGTAGTATATTCGATCTTTTGAAATTAACGATTTCAAAAGAAACCATTTTCGTCTCGACGTGTCGTGTGGGCAACTTATATTGTACATGATCCAATGAATTGGCTGTCGTTTTTTTTTTTTGATTGTATGAAGTTTGCCCGGGAAAATATATACCGTACCCCCAGCCACAAGCGTCAACAACCAGTGGACAGTATCGCAACAACATTAAAGAGACAGCCGAGACCACGATAGGCTATCTACCACCCACAAAAAAGAACCCGTGGTATGATGATGAATGCGCGGTATTGAAGCAAGAGACGGAAAATAAATAAAATAAACAATAAAATGCATGCAAATGCTGCAACAGAAAATAAGAGCATCAATAGAGTAGTACCGTGAAAAGAGAAGGAAAGAGACAAATATCCTGTGCAGAGAGAAAAGAGCATCCGGAGCTTCTCAACACAGGTATCTCGAGGAGTGTACCACCAACACCCACCGGTTGTACAAAACAGCCAAGCAACTAGTATCTGGTTATAGGACCAGGAAGCAATCTCTTCGGAACAGCGTAGGGAACCTAGTCACCGAATTTAAGACGTGTTTAAGCAGCAATTCCAGCAACTGCTTGATGGCCATTATATAGAGGAAGCGACAGTAGAACAAAGAAGTATGAGACCCAGTCAATGGGAACGTTCCGATGGTTATTCTCAGTTATTCGGATAGCTTTGTGTTGTTGTAATCCCTTGTTAAAAAACAGCTGATAACCGCTGACGCAACAACAACTCAAGTTTCCTCAAAATTTTTGGGATAACTAGATAGCATAGCGAATAAACATTGGAACGCGGGGAATAAAGATCCAGTCCCAGCACCCAGTATACTAAAGAGGTTAAGAAACCCATCCACAAGCTTAAGAACAACTAATCCGCCGGTTCGGATGGCATTAGTGCGGAACTTTTCAGAATGGAGGAGATGTTCTGGTAGGGTGCATGCATCAGCTCATCAACCAAGTATGGAAGGTGGAAAGAATGCCCAATGGCTGGTCAAATAGCTCCATATGCCAAATTTACAAAAAAGGCGATCATATGTCCAGCAAAAACTACAGAGGCTTATCCCTTCTTAATGTTGTTTACAAGATCCTATCCATTCAACGTACTATGTGATCATCTAAATCCTTCCGCAATACTATAATTGGCTTGAACCAGTGTTGCTCTAAACCAGGCAAATTAATGATAAAAAGACCAACAAATTTCAAGTCGAGATCCAACATCTTTTCATCGACTTCAAAGTCGCATATGATAGCATAAGTCGCCAAGAGCTTCTATTGGCGATGTCGAAGTTCGGGATCCCAAAAAAACTGATCCAGCTAAGCTTCATGACGTTGCAAAATAAGCGGTGCAACATCTCATCCGAGCTATTTCAGATGTGTACAGGGCTCAGACAAGGAGATGCACTATCATGTGATTTCTTCAACCTAGTCCCGGAGCAGATTGTGCGCAAGAGTGGTGTTAACCTGGAAGGCACTTTATTCAACAGGTCTTCTCAGCTACTTGGCTATGCGGACGACAACGACATCTTCGGCCGCTCCAATCGAGCTCTACTTGAAGCATTCATAGCTATTGATGAACAGGTGAAAGGCAAATTATATGCATCAACAAAGAAAGCCTCATCTGTCCATCGCGTAGGACAATATGTCACTGTTGGTAGCAGTAGTTTCTAGGTAGTCAAGGAGTTCACCTACCTCGGAACAAACATTAATTCCACGAACAACACCTTAGTGGAAATCCGACGAAGAATTACCCTAGCAACGCTGCAACTTCGGATTGGTCAAACAAATGAGTTCAAAATTCCTTTCTTCTAAAGACAAAGTGCACGCTTAACAAAACGTAAATTTTACCAGTTATAATCAGGGATACATGGTAATACCTATATGCGAAGAAGGTGAATGGAGGAGAAGATTTAATCGTGAATTATACGAGCTGTACCAAGATGTGGATGTAGTCTAAAGAGCTAAAACACGTGGACTGCACTGGCTGGACGCTCCAGCCAAGAAAATCAGGTTCGAGACGACCAGGAAGGCCGGACATCCACTACAGGTGGCTTCAGGCGCAAGAGCGCTTGGTTGCAACGACTGGAGGGAGAGTGTGAGGGACTGCAACCGATGGAATACCGCAATATCTCAGGCAGGGACCCTCCAGGGATCGGGAGCCAGATAAGTTTGAAGAGGGATGACATATGTCGGCAAATTGGTAAATTGAATGGAGGACTGCAGTGCAAGCAGGATTTGGATTGAGACGTTTTGAGAAAAAACAGTTTACACAAGTAATGTCCCACTGCTGAATCTTACATTAATGAAGGTGATTGCCGAATGACGATGGAAATGGTGGAATATTTCAATCCAGTCAAAATCAGAATTGGCCTTGCGGTCGTTTCTTCTGGAGTAGTGCCTATGATGCTGCAAGGCAGTTGGACGGTGAGTCACGAGCTAACATGTAATAATTTAAGAAACTCTGTGATGTCACAGGTGCTTAAAGCTAGTAAAATCATCATCTGCTTGAATGCGCAATATCACTTAAGCGAGCATTGGAGATTCTTGATCGAACAATGAATGATTTCTTCAACATTGTTTTTGAAAGAATAGTGCAAAGCTCTCACGTCAACACTAGAGACACAATCTTTCAAAAGTCCGTCCAATTAATCGCTTACGCTGACGATATAAACATTATTTTCAGTTGGTCAGACCCTTTGTCTACCTAGGCTCCGCTATCAGCAAACGAGACCAGTGACAACTGAGAAGCAAAGCTCTTTTCGAGCAACTAAAGTGTCCCTCGATAAGACGCTTATCATCCCAGACCTGATGTATGGTGCAGAGACATGGACGGTGGATGAGACCGCTTTAGACTGTTTTGAAAGGAAAATTTTCCGGGTGATTTTTAATCCCTTCTGCATAGTTGCGAAGTGGAGAAGAAGATACAACAACGAACTGTACGGGCTGTACAGCAAAACCAACCTATGTAGCTACACAAGTGAAAAACCGACGACAGAGATGGCTGTCGGGTCACCTAGAGCGTAAAGTGGAGAAAATGATTAGTAATAATAAATCGCCGAGATATTTAAAGTATCATTTTGCTGAGAATAACCCACCTACCCACCTATTCATTATCTTGCCATATGTATTCGTCATATTAGGGAACTGAGCCACCCACCCAACTTACTTTCAATTTCTCAGTCTATGTAAAACCTACAATGATTATAAATCGAATGAGTAGAAATTCTATGAATCAAAGAAAGCAACAAAGCTTTAAAAAATAAAGTAAATCCTTCAATTGTTCCACAAATAAACAAATTCATCTTCACATTCTTACCTGAGCTTAAATCGAATTATCACCTTTTATACACCTGAAAAATTTCCATGGAATAATAACTGAAAAGAAAGTAAAACATGAACGCAAATTCATGATCTCATTTTTGCTAAAAAAAAAAAAGGAAGAAGAAAGATTGTCAATCCTCTTTCAAAAGAGCAGCTAGCAAAAATAATACCCCTGCTTCTGCAGATAGAAATATTGTGGAATTGTATGCGACCTATGGGTCTGGATTAGGGGACTGGGACCATCTTTTACCCTCGAGCCAGGAATAGCAAAGAGATATTCGCTTCTAAAAATGAACAAATCCAACAGGTAATTGAGTGGAAACGTGATCAAATTTCATTATTTATTGTTGCCCTAATGGAAGGCGCCGGAATGATAGCTGGGAGTCCTTATTGGTTTACCATCGACATCGTTGTCGTTGAGGACGAAAACGATGCCAATGTCGAAGTGCTCGCTGTGTATCGTTGTCACCACCACACCCTATACATAGTATCAATGCACTGATTTTTGAATTGTGATTGAGTTTGCCCTTCTTGTTGTTCATCATTTTTAGTCATAAAGAAGGATTGAGGGCTCAGGATTAAAGATTTTTTTGTATTGTTATTTTTCAAATGCGCAAAACCATAAGCATAATATTGGGGGTGCTCTCAAGTGAGAAAGGTATGAGAAATTTTTTATTTTTTTACTCTATGGAGTACCTTAATTTGAGGATTTACAGACGGCTAAGAAAAATGTTTTGGAATATTTATTTGGGATGAGTTTTAAATGATTGAAAGCACGTGCTGAAGTGGAACAAATTTGAAGAGTTTTTTAATGAATGGTAAGATTATTCTTTGATAACTTCAAGAGGTGAGATATTCTAAATGAAGACTATTTTAGGGACTTTTGGTTTGTTGATTCATCATGATTTACTCGAACAAAAAAACTACACACAACTGTTGCTTAATACATACATAAATTGAAACTTTAAGGGACAAAAATAATGATTTGGGCTTTTACATTCAAATATTTCTAAAATCAGATACCAATGAGCTATTCCGAGCTCAGATTCGAGTTCAAAACATCAAAAACTATTGGAAAAGTAAATGGTCCCACAAAAAAAAATAAGTTTGTAGGAGTAACACGGCGTTAATTATTGTGGATGGATTTAAAACGTATTTACCTCAATCGATATGTTTGATTTCCGAAACATAATTATGTCAACCTAGGGCAGTTACTTAAAAATAACTGAAGTATGCCATTTATAAAACCTGAGGCATGAATTTATAGTGATGGAGATATGTACGTAGGTTGGAGCAGAGGCATGTCACACTGTTTTTGAAAATATCCAAAAATAAAAAAATGTGTTCCTTGGGAGGTACCTTCTATGGAACTCGTTTCTTGAATGCTTAAATAACTCTTTTAGCAGTCTCAGCTGACAAAATGGCACACCAATTTATGTAAAAATTGAAAATCTTTGGTCCAGTTTTTTTACAAAACTTTTTTTTTTTTTTTATTCACCAATTATATATTTTTGGTATGCAAATTTTAGTTCTTTATAAATATACAGAAGAAAATTGTATTTCCAAAAAAAAATATGTACATATTCACACTTTATAAAGTGTGTTTTTTAAAGAGCTTTGAAACGGAATAAAACAAAGATGGCTTTTTTTAATTGACATGAAATTATCTTTATTCGAAAGATAATCTTCTGGCATTAGTATTTAATAGTCCAGTCAACGAAGACTCAATATTACAAAATAAATGCCATAAATCATGCTCTCCGGGTTATTATTTTATGTGTTAGGGGTAACCCCCAGGCATAACATACTAAAAGTCCCCAGCCGAGCTTTAGGCAGGAGGGGGGGTTAAATGTTCCCTTTTGTAATATTTCGTGAATATTTTGAAAACTAAGCGTATTAGTGGAAAAGTGTGCACTACAAAATGAAAGAATATTAAATTTTCTACAAAAAAAAAGTTTTATTCATATTTTCGCCAGAACTCATAGGTAATAGTATTTATTATTTAGTAAACATAATTTTTGTAAATAAAAATATAGTCTAATCTTAGGTCGCTTTCTAAAACGTCAAATCAAAGTCAATTTAATCGTCAAATGATCGTCATTTTTTGACGCTGATTACAATCGTCATAATGAAATCGTGCTGTCTTGCACAACATCGATTTTATGAACGTTATTCAATTTACTCGCAAACGCATTTTATGTTTACGAGCACGCTCTCTGGTTCCTCAATTTTTTATCGTCAACTCGATATTCTTACTGCGCAGCTGCACCGTAGATGATGTTATAAAACATGCGACCTTAGCAGTTTGCGGTAAATAACTTTCTGCAAATGCATTTTTGACGCAGATGGAGTTTTTGAAAACGGCCTTATTCAATATATTTCTATCCAATTTCTTTTATTGAATATAATCACCCCGATTACAGAATCCGACGAATGAGCTGCGAAGGGAATCAGACCTAATTTTGACATTTGGTCCATAGTAAAAATGTCAAAATTGAGTCTGATTCCCTCCGCAGCTCATTCGTAGGATTCTGTAATTGGGGTGAATATATTCAATCTGTCGTATAACTAACATGATACTATGATAAATTTACATTTGTTGGCACATAGGGGGCCTAACATTATACAATGTCTTAAGTTTAACAAATTATAGATATATAATTATAGATATATAAATTTAAATTAAAAGTCGGCTGACTTAATCGTTCTCAGGGTGTTCATTCCCGGTTGTCAATAGTGTTTTTGGTGTAGGTTGGGGGAAGTGTTAGCGTTTAGCCACGGTAGAAGGCTGACCCAATGTCAGCGTAGAACGAGACTGCTTTATAACATTGCACTTTTGTGGATTTCCATTTACACACAAAAAAATCTCACTTAATTTTTTGTCTTCATTAATTTTGAGTTTTCAAGCGAATTTTCAGAAATTGTTAAATTCATTTACTATACAATAAAAGAATTCGTCTTAAGCTTTTAAAAAAGGTATAGCACGCTATTGTAAGCATTTCGCGTTGTTTTTGAACAGCTATTTATCTATTTTGAGTCAGTGTTTTGAGAATTTGTCCCTCCCATATGAAAAGGAGGGGCAAATACATCCCCGTCGTATATAATTTTGTTCTAAGGATATGTAATTAAATTATTTTATAAAGTATAAGCCAGTTTCTTGGAAACATCCTGTGTACTTCTTACCTTTTTAGAAACAGTGTTTCTAATATGAAAATAAACACTGTATCAAAAAAATTTAATAAAATGCACGACTGGACGTACTTGCTCTTTTGTTCAAGTTGTGTGGAGCTAAAAAACTTAAAAAAATATTCAAGTAATTATAGAAAAAGTATAAAAAAGCATTTAAATAGTTTTACTTGCGATATAGGTACTAGATATAAGGCAAGTTTTGGATTCAAGAAAAAATCGAGATAACAATCAAACATGATATTACCATGATAGAGAACCCAAAAAAGTGGGTGGCACAATTCAGTCTGTCTGTCTGTCAGTCTGTATGTCTGTATGTCTGTTTGTATGTTCGTCTACAGCCTAAACGGCTCGATCGATTTTCTTCAAACTTGGTATATAGGGGTTTTTGGTGATTATGCTTACACGTTTTTTGCAAAAAAAAAAATAACTTTGATTCAAATTAGCTTTTTATGGCCTTTAGTCCTACAAATTGGCGTTTCGTTCGGCTTACTCACTTCAACTCATCAGTGACATAGTGAGGGCTTTGTCATACGCAATTTGTTTTGAGTTCAGTTCAACTTACATGAATTTTTCAACGAAAATCCACTGTAAACTATATCCAACAAGAGTAAGCCGAACGAAACGCCAATTTGTAGGACTAAAGGCCATAAAAAGCTAATTTGAGTCAATAATTCAACAAGTTCAATCCTTAACATGCGCGGATACAGGGGGGGGGCAATGGGTGCAATTGCCCCCCCCCCCCCCCCCTGGGCAAAAATGAACAAAGTATAAAATATGAATTTAATAAAATGTAATCAAAAAATCTTGGCAGCGCAACGTTGCAGCAAAAAGTGGTTGTGCGTAGGCCGATGGCCGACCAGGTTTAGTTAAGAAAAGTTCCGCTATGCACAAATAGCCTTGAAATCGACTGAGTGCAAAGCTTATAACTTCGGTTTTAGGTGTCAGATCTTCAAAGTTAAGATCTTTAATTAAAAGATAAATGTCCGGCTACATTACTTTATAGCATTTTATAAGAAAAGTCAATTTATTTCATACTAGGGAGCAGGTTGAACCCTAAATATATTCGATTTTCACTTTTCAAAATGCTGTGAATGAAAAATTTCATAATTTGAAAAATAATGATTTAAAAGTTATTGCTTCACCTCCAACCCTCCTCTACAAATTTGTTGGTGGTTTTTATAGTTAAATATAACGAGAGAGGTGACAGAGGCACTTATCTAAATTTTCAACATTGAAGTTGATTTTAATTTAAAAAAATTAAATCTTTAAAATACGTCGATTTACGAGTAATTACCTTCAAAAACTTCAAATGTTGCTTCCAATGTTCGGATCAACAGGATAAAGAAATCTAATTAAAGTTAAAATAATAAACTACATTTTTGTATAAAAGCTATTGAGATATACCAAAAAATTTCATACTAAATGGGTGATAGAGTTCTTTTTGTGATAAATACTAAAATGTGCGTTTCCTTCCATTGAGGGAGTACTATCACTAGAAAACTCTCGAGAGCGACTTTCAGATATCTGTCCTCCCCTCTGGTGAGCTTATTTCATGACTGTGTATGTATTCACTTTCGAGTTTTACTCTCGAGAATTTCTTCAGAGCTGCTCGCCGCCTCTGAAATGGATACGCACGTGTTTCGAGTTCGCAGCGATGCGTGCAGACGTGCTGCACATCTGTTTTAGCCATAAGATACGTTTTTGATGTGAGAATTTTGTCACTTTTATGGATGTGTTTTAGGAACTTCCGTGTTTCATATTATAAAACTACCGAAGAGAGCGAATCCAACGAAGAAGATTGGAGAGAAACGATGAAACGACTACAGCAGTCACTGCCGAAGAGAAGTTGCATGGAACTTTTATACCTAAGGAAAGGATATTTGTTTCGTCAATTCGATTGTCAAATGATTGCCATTTTTCGACGCAAATATTGCTATTGTATCGAAATACATGAGTCTGGCAACTCTGTAGTCGATGCTTTGAGCTAATATGAAACATTTATATTAAAACTTATCAAAGGCTAAGTATATTGTTAGTGAAATGTATAACGAAAGTTACGGTAGAACTATAATAGTCGGAAGGGCACTGAAGCTAATGTCAAAAACCAACGAAAAGTAGCTTTCCGTACCGAGAAAAGGGGAACACACCCATAATGTAACTATCATCTTTCTCTTTTTGGCCTTCCTATTTCACCAAATGTCAGTTTTACTTAAGTGAGGTGCACTCGGGAGCGCACCTCACTTCCGTAACCAAAGTTGAACGAAACTGGACGAAACTACGACTCCGCAATTATAGCCGCGTCCATATGCTTTCCATGTATTCGCTTGTTTTCTTCCGACCACTTAAGTGCCCCTCCGAGCATTATAGTTCTAGCTTTAGTCACAATCGAGAAGGTAAGACGTAAAGGTTTAATAAAGAGTGGTGTTTTCTTTGTTTTTTCCACTATAATCATTGGGTTTTATTTCAATGTCGGAAAGTTTGGTTTTGTATCGATGGACTAAGGCATCTGATACGGTTCATCTCGGTTTCGATCTATAATTTTAGTTTAGCTAAAATACAGATATTGTCAAATTAATGCAATTGTTTTATTTGCACAAAATCTTTTTTATCAACGTCTTTTCTTGCAAACGCATTTGACGTTATGAACACGTTCTCCGGCTTCTCAATATTTTTGTTTCCAACTCGATTTTTGACTGCAGAATTGGACCACATATGATATATTCGAACATGTGACTTTAGCGAACTGCATTATCGAACACAAACTTGAATTTGCCTTTTCTAACAGCAAACTTTTGCAGTTTGCGTTTGAGAACACTCTGCAAAACGCATTTTGACGCTGATAACGTTCTCGAAAACGGCCTCTTACTAGCAAGGTTAGGTTAGGTTACCAGCTTCAGAAGAGGATGGAAATTTTAATCGAACTCGAACTTCATGTGTCTGAATAGGAACATACCACTGTCCCATTATGTTTCCCGAACATAATTATAGAGTCACGCGGATCTAGAGGGAACTCAAAAACGCTGTAAAGACACCATGCTATAGCTACAAACCGCAAAAATTCATTTCACAAAGTTCAAAGTACCCTCTATTCGAGAACTGTAGCAGTTATGAAAGAGTTTATTGCTTTCTGCAAATTATAGAGCGGTATGAAGTGTACACAAATTTTCTGTAGACCTTATCAAGATTTTGGAAACTCACGAAAGTTGCCCCCCCCCACCCCTGAACGAAATCCTGGATCCGCGCCTGATCCTTAATGCTAAGCCTTCTACTTGGCTGATTTATTTCAGTAGTATATAGAATTTGTATTATAAAACCTTCTTATATAAAACAAAATAACGGTACCTGCCATACAATTTTTTAAGCAATTTTACATAATCGTTTTTTCTCAAAAACGGCTCGACAACTTTTCTTAAAAAAAATTCAATAAATTTATTTTAGTAAAGGCCAAAGAAAAATTTTTTTTAATTTTTGATTTTCTTGAAAATGGTACGACTGAATTCAATTATTTTCTTTATACAGAAGCTTCCAAAAACTACATATAAATAGTTTTGTGTGCCAAAATTAAAAAAAAATATATTTTTTGTATTTTTAAAAAAATGTTTCAAAATTTAATTTTTGAAAATAAAATATTTCGAAAGCGAAGAATTTCTTAGTACTCTCTAAAATATTTTTGGAAAAGAATTTACATTTATGAAAAAATAACGGTACCTTCCATACAAAAGTTAAAAAACCGCAGAGGAAAATATTTTTTTTTTCTCAGAAATGACTCCTACAATTTTGATTGAGCTTTTTCCATTGTACTAAAATTAGTACCTCGTGGCTTGATGGTTAGTGCGTAGGACTGTCATACCGAAGGTGTGGGTTCGATTCCCAGCCATGCCACCTAAGAAAACAGAAATGTTTTATTCGAGGTACTGCCTCTTGCGAGGAACTGACAAATCCTCCAAGAGTATACTTGTCATGAAAAAGTGCTTCTCATTTAGCCGTTCGGACTCGGCAAAAAACTGTAGGTCCCTTCCATTCCTGCCAACAAACACGCACACAGGAATGGTTGTGAGTTGTAAGTCACTAGGCCCTGGTTCTCCATGAGCTGTTGCGCCACCCAATTTATTTATTTATTTTTAAAATTAGTACGATCTACTGCTAAAAATTATAAAATGTTACACCTAGCAACTATTAATTGTACGTGTCATAGAACGATTTTTTATATTTTGAATTTTCTCACTATCGGCTTAACGGATTTGAATATTTTTTTAAATACAAATTTCAGATAAGATTAATTAAAATTGCATATCAAAATTTAAAAAAAAAAATGGTTTTTGAATTTTTAAAAAAGTTGCAATTTTTTTTTGAAAATTCGGTATCTCAAAAACGGGTTGACAGATTTTTTCAAATTTGGGTTTAACCTGCACATAAATATATTATTTAGATTTGCATTCCAAAATTTGTCCTTTAAAATGTTTTGAGAATTTTATATATAAGAACAATTTTTTTTTTAAACAGCTTTAACGGTCTTAAACTTTTTTCATACAATCATTATTTCATGAAGAATTAAGATGGCATTCTTTTTTTTTGGCCTTAAACTGTCGAAGGAGTTGTTTTAGCTTGTTTAAAAATCGTATTTCATGTTTCTCTGCATTTTTCTTTCATAATTTCCATGTTTTTATATTATAATTTTCTTAAGCCTGCAGAGTCTGGAACATAAGCGCAAGTAGATACGTGCGACCCTGTCGTGCATTTTACTAAGTTCAGTTTGTTAACTTTTCCTGATTATTTTTATTTTGAACAAACAGTTTTGAGGGTAAAATTGTCAAATTCGGTTTAGATTCCGAGTTTTACCAAAAATGTTGAAAATTTGCCAGTGTGGCCATTCTCTCAGAAACGCATGAGTGAACTTTGAAGAATTTTCGGTTTTAAGCATGTTTATAGACCAAACAAACATATTCCACAATGAAAACCGCCCTTGATCCTTTTTAAAAGGTATATTCAATAGCCTATAAGTCCCCATATGATAAAGTATTCAAAAACAGGAAACAATGACTTGATATACATACCTGATACGCTTTCACTCCTTTCAGTTTTTCTTACTTTGAATTTATATTTAAAAAAACGTGACATTTAGCATTTTAGTGAAACGACTACCGTTAAAATGGTGACAGTGAGAATTAGTGAAGAGCAGTGAGATCGCTTAACTTTTAGTTTCATTCAAACACCAATATTGTCGTTTACTGTCGTTATTGTAAAACGAAACGTCTATCGTTTAAAGGGTGATTATTTTGAACCTGTAAATTAACATGTGAATCAAAAGAAGCATGTTTTTTTACAAAGCCTGACATTTTTACTCCATTTAAAAGAAACAAAAAACCCTAATGTCAACCATAAGAGCCTTTTGCAGTATTTTTGTATTTAAACGATAGGCTAGGTTTAAAAAATTTCATACTGACCTTCTAGCTCCACTGTGAAGTTGGCAGGCAGTATGATTTTTTTTTTTAAATTAAGGACTTCAAAATTTTGACTTAGCCTATTCTCGAAATGCAAAACAAAATGCAAATTTGGAGCCTTCCTGCAAGTTCCTAGCATGTTTGGTTCCTGTGGTACACGATGTGACCTGCTTACTCCATAATGAAGTTAGCAGGTCATTCAATTGCACTCTTATTTTGCGAAATGCAAAATCAGGAATAGAAATGCAGAAAAACTTCAAATTACTGTCAAAGTCCCATGTCTATGGCTGAAAGTTGCCCTGCTAACTTCATAGAAGTTGTTAAATCAGCTAATACAGGTGCAAATGTCAACAAATATTTTTGAAAACTCAATTTACATCCAAAACCTAAAAATGCTTTTCCCAAAAAATTGTATTATTTTTCGGGATTTCTGATTTTTCGGTTTTTTGTGTTTTCGGGATTTTGGATTTTCTGGATTCTGGATTTTGAGGCTTCGGGTTGATTGTTTTTGGGTTTCTGACCCCAACCGCTTTGAAATTGTATAATTCGCGAATGCAACCTCATAATCATAAGTAGGTACTTTCAATGACATCTGAACAAACTTTTTTATATTTTTCACGGACAAAGTCGCGGGTAAAGGCTAATTTATAATAAATTATCTATCATACGGATGGAGGATGTGAAAAGAATATTCACAAGAGCACTAACAAATTTATTCATTTTTATTAAGTTCAGCAAAAAAATACAGAACATTCATATATGATTGTCTGATTCTCTAGTTGAAATCCTGAACGTGTTATGAAGATGCATCCATTAGAGACATGAGTAGCTTTTCATGTTCCACTGCAGTATCACAACATTATATAGAGCATGAGTGTGGAACACACAGTCGAGAAAATGTGCACTGAATAAATCAGAGACAGTCAAATGGTCAACATTCCGTCTGAAGGATTTTTTATTCCTTCATTTTTTTGCATATTTTTTTTTGTTTAACTTTTATCATAGAATTAAATTTAATTGTTACTTTTGTATTTTTATTATTTTTTTTTTCGTGAGTTAATTAAGGACATCATCCACATTTAAACAAGAACAACACTTGTGTAGTGAGAAGGACTCTTCAGTTTTGCACAATATATACCGGCTCCGACATGGAGTCAATTACCCACTCCCCCAATTGCTGTAGAGGGCGCGTACTCAACTCAAGATTCAAGGACCATTTGCAACTTTTTGTATTCACTTTGATTCCGGTTCTCAGGAAATGCCACTGATGTCCTTGTTTATTTTATTTCCTTTTTATTCTCGTTTGCGCCTTTTTTCAGTGAACAAAAAAAAAATCAAAAACTCGCGCTAATTGGCTTAAACGAAACTTTTATTTCATTTAGCCACATTGTTGTTGTTGTTGCCTTTGTTGCTGTTTGGTATATGAAGTGCACTTGCAAAAAGATAGTTTTATTGTGTGGAACGATTAAGCATAGGCCTTGCCGCTTGCAAGAAATAAAGGATAAGGCTAACAACACACAATCATACACAATCCCTGAGAGACAATCTGTGTAAAAGTTTTGCCATAATTCATCGGGTTTATCTGTCTTTTGAAGATTTTCTCGCAGTTAAGGTTCAATGCAATCGCAACGGTACATGAGTTGTAGAATAATACGAATATAGCTTAAGTTGGGGGTGCCTCTGATGCCTGTGCCTGTTATGGAACATATTGCAACATTGGATTCTCGCGAATTTGATGTACGCGAAACTGTTGAAAACTTTGCAACTTTAGCTTTTTTTTTGTTATTGTTTTTATATTTTTGAAGAAAACTATTTTCGGATGAAAGGAATTCTTGAAATTTGTAGTCTGTTCGTTGAATGCTGTTGGTGCATCTGGAATTGAAGCGTGATTATAAATTGCGCTACTTGCCAAATGTTTACAAAAGCTATATAAGAAGAGAACGTGCTTGTTTAAAGCCATATCAAGGCACAGATGGGACTACACAGATTAATATCATATTAAGGATTGAGGACGATTGGATTGTCCTGAATGGAAGCTTATATTCATATATTTTTGGGAGTGGTTTTGTTGTAATGTGCAATTTGTGGGTGAATTTTGAAAAGCCATTTTAAATTTCATCAATTTACGAGTTTCATACTTTATTATGGTACTAAAAGCCACAGGGACACCATTTTAGCTATAACTTATTCATCACCTAGGACAGTATTATTCTTGAATCCTTATGTATAATAATAAATTATATTTTGACTTTAAATTAAGAAGATCTGCTGCGTTCCTTGTGTAGTTTATGGTTAAACTCAACAATGAATGTGGTGATTCCATCCCAATTTTACAAAATCATGGTCTCCTTGGGCAAATACTTTGTTTGCCTAGAATCTATTAAACATATCTCCTGCCTAGCAAAACATCAACTTATAAAGGATTTGCCAGACAGTATGCCCTTTTTTTAAATGAGTTACCCATTAATTTCACTTCAAGAAAGTTTATTTAAAAAATAAGATTTTACATAATGTTGCAAATTCATAAAATTAGGATCTTATTGCAAGAGTCTACATAATATATTCAAAATCGATTTAAGCTGAAGTACCTAGGCTAAGGCTTTATAGTCTAAGAGCCAACGACATTAAAAGTCCAGTCAGTTGCATAACATTGTAAGTCATATTAGTGAAAAGCCTTTGATGTGCTAAACCAAGAACCA
This sequence comes from Dasysyrphus tricinctus, assembly GCA_963921185.1. Classification (NCBI taxonomy): domain Eukaryota; kingdom Metazoa; phylum Arthropoda; class Insecta; order Diptera; family Syrphidae; genus Dasysyrphus; species Dasysyrphus tricinctus. The sequence continues at coordinate 42,886,983 of OY992532.1, read as the reverse complement.
ACACGCAGAAAGTGTTCATTAGGTGTAAAATCTGGTATCGTTTAATATCGGTAGTTGAAATTGAAACGAGACTGAATGTTTGAAACGAAATTTACCGAGACTCTCAGTAGCATCGTTTGGTATTGGTGGAAAAATAAAATTTGATTACATAGGTTTACAAATATCAGTTAACTTTTGTACACTACCAAGTGAAGAATGTTTCTAGGCATACTTTTGAGCGTTGAGCTCAAATCCTTCATCCATTTTTCGCTATCAGATCGGGTTTTCGAGATATAACTGTTATAAAATAATCGTTTTCGACATTTTTTTAGGTTTTCTAAAAGTAAGAGATTATTATTTCCTTAAAGCACTAATCTTTTCCTTCAAAATTTGCTTAAAATCTTTTCAATACACTTGTTACTTGTTGAGACATCCTTAGTTAGATGGAAATCATCACCGTTTTTTTTCTCATTTTTTGAGGTTATTTAACCACCCTATATAATTTATTTTTAAGAAAATTTTTAACGATTTCTAAAAAATTATTATTCTCTTCTTCCAAATTCTGTTTAAACCTTTCCAATATATTTGGTATTCTCTGAGAAATTCCTTGTTGAAATATATGTGTTTAGCATATTAAACCGCATTTTACCAGTCTTGTTTAATTTTTTGGGGGTATAGATGAAGGCTTTTGATATAACTAAGGATTTCTCGAATACTAAGGAAGATATTGAAAAGATTTATACTGAATTTTGAAGAAGAAGATTTGAAGATTTACTTATTTACTTGCTTAAGGTGGCGCTACAGTCCGGGGTGGACCAGGGCCTCAACCAACAAGCTTCTTCCAGCCGGCTCGGTTTCTAGCTAGCTGTCTCCAGTTTCGCACGCCAAGTTGGTTGAGGTCCTCTTCCACTTGCGTGCGCCACCTTTGACGCTGTCCACCTCTACTGCACGGGGTTGGATTCAAAGACTTTCCGGGCCGGAGCATTGGTGTCCATTCGCTCTAGGTGACCCAGCCATCTTAGTCGTTGGCTTTTCACTTTTGTGGCTAGGTCGGTGTCGCTGTACAGCCCATACAGTTCGTTGTTGTATCTTCTTCTCCATTTATGCAGACGGGACCAAAAATCACCTGGAGAATTTTTCTCTCAAAACAACCAAACGCGTTCCCATCCACCGTTAGCAGTGTCCATGCCTCTGCACCATACATCAGGACCGGGATGATAAGCGTCTTCTACAGGGACAGTTTAGTTGCTCGAGAGAGGGCTTTGCATCTCAATAGCCTTCTTAGGCCAAAGAAACAGCGATTGGCAAGAGTAATTCTTCGTTTGATCTCAGCACTGGTATCGTTCGCTGAGTTTATAGCGGATCCTAGGTAGACAAAGTCTCTGACAACCTCAAAATTATAGCTGTCTATAGTGACGTTCTGTCCTAGACGTCGGTGTTGGGTGTCCTTTCTTGTTGACAGCATGTTTTTTGTTTTGCTTTCATTCACCGTTAGACCCATCTTCTTGGCTCCCTTCTCAATGCTCACAAAAGCACCACTGAAATCACGCTTTGTTCGTCCTATTATGTCAATGTCGTCAGCGTAAGCGAGTAATTGGACGAACTTTTGAAAGATTGTGCCTCTAGTGTTGACGTGAGAGTTTTGCACTATTCTTTCAATAACGTTGTTGAGGAAGTCGCCTTGCCCAACACCTTTATTGACATCAAATGTGTCGGTGAGGTCTTTGCCAATCTTAATGGAGCAGCGTGCATTCTCCATCGTCATCCTGCACAAACGGACGAGTTTGGCAGGGATGCCAAAACTAGACATTGCTCTATATAGCTCGTCTCTATAGATGCTGTCATACGCGGCCTTGAAATCGATAAAAAGGTGGTGGGTATCGATTTGAAACTCCTGGGTTTTCTCCAAGATCTGCCGTAGTGCGAATATTTGGTCGATGGTGGACTTCCCTGGCCTAAAGCCACACTGATATTTACCTATCAGGTTGCTGACGAATTTCTTCAGGCGTTCACAGAGTACGGCAGAGAAGATTTTGAAGGCGATATTAAGAAGACTGATGCCTCTGTAGTTGGTGCAGTCCAGAGGATCACCTTTCTTGAGGATCGGGCAAACAATGCTGAGGTTCCATTCATCGGACATGCTTTCCTCCGACCATATTTTACAGATGAGCTGATGCATACTCCTAACCAATTAGCTCAGCCACAAGGCCATCAGCTCCAGCAGATTTATTGGACTTAAGTTTAGATATGTCGTCAAGATCGCGTGGACGGAATTGTTGGCCTTCTACGTCGTCCAAGTTGAATGGTGTAACTTGCATGTTAGCGGAATTCGATTCGTCATCGCTGTTATACAATTTGCAGAAATAATTTTTCATATCCTTAGCACTGACTGCGATTCCACCACGATGTTCCCCTGATCGTCCTTGCAGGCTTCGGTTCAAGCCTTGTAACCTTGGGAGGTTCTTTTTACTTTTTGGTAAAACTTCCGAGCTTCATTCCTGCAGTGGCATCACTCTAATTCCTCGATCGCGCGCTTCTCATGCTCTTTCTTTTTCCTTCTAAGAAGCTTGTGTTCCTCTCTCCTCTTCTGCTCGTAGACCTCGCGAACAACTCTGGTCCTTCTATGCATTTGTACTTTTAGGAACCATTGTAAGTTTTGTTAAAAAAATTTAAACACCGTTGAAAACGTAACCTCAAAAATATCTCAAAACCAGAGCTGAAGGCTGAAAACGGATAACGGACTCGGATTCAGCACTAAAAATTACTTTTAGAACGAGTCTTACCTCCCCGTGTTGATTTATTAATTATTTATTATTAATTATAAGCAAACAATTATTCTTATAATAGGTTTCTCAGAACCGGCTCCAACGACTTGGACACTTTTTTCCCAGTTTTTTTTTCAGAAAATATTTTTAGTAAATACCACCCACTGCCACTCCTATTAACTGAAAAAAGTATTAAAGGAAGTGATTTTAGTAAAATCCATCCACTGCAGCGCCCATTTTTGGTTTATCGGAATTGGGTCTAACGATTTTAGTAAAAATTGTACCTTATGCATTTTTGTTTGTTTGATTTACTTATTAGGTGCTTAACTAATATGGATAAAACTTTTTATATGGCTTAGAACTTATTTCACACTATTCAAGCAAATTTCTGATTAATTTTCTGACAGGGATCATCATTGTTGAGGTTGTGTCATAAGTCCAGTGCAGGCTGTGTCATAAGTAGAAGCCCAGCCTAAAAATAATTATTGGCTTATAATCTTTTCAGGCTCAGGTGAGTCATAAGATAATAATGACCTTCAACTACAAGACTGTGTGGTGTGACTGATATGAAACTGAAACCAGACGAGACATACACAGATAACGAGACTTAGTTATTTGGGACAGAAACCGATACCGAAACGATACTGAAATTTTTCGATTTTTACTATACCGAGACGATACAAAAAAGTATCGCTTGATTTGGTATCGTGGCCGAACCTACTACGAACCTCCTTCTTACGATCGATTCGATCGATCGAAGCACAGCTTTTTTATACTACGAAATAAACATTTCTTTGTATTGGAAAATTCAAGCCAAGTATATTTTCTGAGATACTTTTGTCGCCAAAATATCGCTTTGTCTCCTTATCTTTGAGCAAATTCTAGGAAAATGGAACATTGTAGTCTAATGGAACCATGTGGTCTTCTTTTAGCTACCAAGAATAAATTTTATAAACGAGGAACCGATTATCGTATATACATATAGAAAAGTGGGGGATGCCACGCTCCCTGAATGGAAAATTCCAAATTTTCGATTTCTTTCTTTCCTAGAACTTTAAGCCCTACCAATCCACCAATTTTCATCGTTCTATTACAATCGGAAGTGCTCCATATAATTTATAAGAATTTTTAAGAAAGTGGGAGGATGCCACGCCCCTTAAATAAAAATTGAAGATTTTCAATTTTTGTTTCCTTTGTATGCACCACAAGGCCTACCATTGTGCGAAATTTCAAGTTTCTACGGAGTCGGGTAGTGCTCCATAATTTTGATGATCTGTCAATGAGTCAGTGAGTGGGTCAGTCAGTCAGTTACGGTTTTTGCGATTTTGAAGTCCTTCATCTCAGGAATTATTAATGCTAAAGAGTTGAAATACTGCGAATTTGAAGTTTCTGACTTAATTGGTGCTGAAGTAAGAGGCAGTTGAAAATCGCCTGAGCGAACTTGGCTGGGCACTACCTTTGATGTCATCGGCCAATAGTCTAAATGACTGAGCCTTTCAAATGGTATCCATTGAATGCCCTGTAGCTCCACTGTACAAACACTGGCCGTCAATACGTTGTCGTGTTGTCGTCCATCGCCAACAGGAAGAGAATTGACCATAAAACATCCCCTTGCCCCACAACCTGTTACACTACAAATGAGTCGGATAGCTTTCCATTGTGTAAAACGGAACACCTTGCATTGTTCTTAATGCAGTCCTCCACTCTTCTGGCAGAAACTTCTGGAGAAGAAAAAGTAGCGTATGTGATGAAGTGTTCTGAATAAGGCTTTTTCTCCGTTCCTGCTCTGTTTGCTGGTTGATCAGCGGCGTAAATGTTGAACAGCAGGGGTCCAACTTTTGATCCCTATAGCAATTCAATGCTAATTCTTTTGGCTAGTCAATGGGTTAGGGATTTTTTTTTTACTTAGTGACTGGGAAGTCCAAGTTCCGATAGCTTGAATAGTAGTTCTTTTATCTTAAAACTGCCAGGAGCTTTTTCAATTTCGTCTATTTCTTATTAAGTTCACGTAAAATGTCACTGAAGTCCCAACAGGGAATCAATGGTAGATGGCTTATTCTAAAAAGTATACTGGATCAGAAGAAGAAGAACGCAATAGAAAATGTTTTATTTTTGTTTTTTTTTTTAGTGAACTTTGATAACAACTTTAATTTGAGTCACTTTCTCGTAACTTTTCCTCAATAGCAAATTTTTCATTGCCTTGCTCATTCAGTCAAGTAGTTTGCCTTCTTCAGGACGGGATGAACTTTTTATCCAGGATGTAGGAAAATATCAGTCAGAAGCAACATCATTGAAGGCTGGCCCTAAATCTTTTCACTAACCGATGAGATTAAAAGCGGCTAGCACTTGAACTACTAGGGGGTCTCTACTTAGAAGAAGTATTGCTACGAAAATATATAACTGTTTGGAGCTGTTCTTGTTCAAACAAAAAAACAGAAAAAAAAAACTACTGGTATTCTCACCCGGAAAGAAAATACATTTCAAAAAACCATTAATCTAAACAAAATCAAAAATATCATTTCCTTTGAAAATATCTATTTTTTATTTGATGAATTTTGTCAAAACTAAATTGATTTCCGATTGATTTTTAATTTTTAATCTCACTTCGTGACAGTAAGAAATTTAATACCAAATTCAGTTTGAAAGAAATACAAAATTTCCCTCATATCCTTTTATATTACCTACGACAAGGACCAAAAGTAACACCTTTAGATATTTTCTCCATAAAACTATATACTGCCTGCAACATTCGTTCGCGTTTTGTATTTATATTCAACTAAGCGATTTTTGATTACTTTTCCGCCGGAAATTATCATACATCCTTCAGGTTGAATAATTTTCATGGATCCATCTCGCACTATGGTTGTATCTCTTTCTCTCTCTCTTACACACAATTTCTTCCCATGCCATGTGATGGCAAATAAATTCTCTTCCGTTTGTCGCATCATAAATTTTCCATTCAAATTTTTGTTGAATGGAGCCGCGACTACGATGACGACGACGGTGTAACATCGGTGATACGCGGTGTTTCCTTCGAAAAATAAAAATAAAAAAAACTTTGATGACAGCTGTACAGAGGTATCTCTCATCTTTAAAGACTTAAAGATTTAATTCTATTTATGTTCATTCGGAAGGAAAATCCCTTAAAGATGATCCATTAACCTCTCTGAACTCGGTTACTAATTTTCGGGTAATTATTTCCCTTATCTTCATTGCAAGGATATCCAATAACATCAAGGATGCATTGGGGAGTTAAATACAATGAGGAAGAAATTCCAGGCTAGACAAAGTAAAAGATAACCATCAGCTCTCAGTGGAATAACACACAGCAACACAACAACAATAACAATGAACAATGTTCCGAACCGAAGTTTCTGTCTCTGATGATGCCTGTGTCTATATGGGGATTCTCCATTTATATCCACCGAATTTCCTGTTAGAAGGATAAATTAAATGGAGAGTTACGAATTTACAACTCGGATGCCATTCATTTGTTTAGTTCGGAAGTGATGCAACAGCCAAGCCAGACCAAGACTCATGAGTCGATGAGCCAAAGGATTTTCGTTCGTGTCGTATAATGGAGTCCTTTTGATAATGCTGATGGTGAGCAGCATGATGGGGGAATAAAGCCTAACGAAGAGCAATGATGGCAATGATTTAGCTAACCAAATCCAGTCGGACTTTGTTGTTGTTATTAGTGATATCACATCAGATAATTTTATTGGATTATGGAAATGCCAGTTTCGAGGTGTTGTTGGAGTTATTCATTTTGGGGGAAATGATTTACAGGAATTAGATAAGGATTTAAAGGATTACGGAATTGAGAGAAGAGAATTGAATTTCAATGGAATTCATATTATATTTGTGGGTGCAGCGAGCGTCACAACCAGCATCAGTGGTTATTTGATGTTTCGCCTTAAATTGCAAAATATTTTTCCTGGAAAGAGCTACGGTAATAATTCAGATGGTTTGTTTCTAATTTTGTCCAACAGTTTTTAAAAAAGGAACCTTATTAATTTAATTTAGTTTAAACATTCCTTGGGGAGGAAAATATGACATTTTTAAGAAAAGACAGAAGATTATGACTCCGGTGAGTCGCCTATATTTGTTCTCAGTCAATAATAATAAGTACAGCTCGGCATCGACCGATTTTGGCAACTAAAATCTGAACTTTCTCCTGTGCGTCTGATGAAACAGGTGATTGATTCATTTAGTTTGACAAATAACGACTGGTGTCATGCTGTCACGTTTGATTTTCTCACTAATGAATTGAATTGAATTGAAATGAATTGAATTGAATTGAATTGAATTGAATTGAATTGAATTGAATTGAATTGAATTGAATTGAATTGAATTAAATTGAATTGAATTGAATTGAATTGAATTGAATTGAATTGAATTGAATTGAATTGAATTGAATTGAATTGAATTGTATTGAATTGAATTGAATTGAATTGAATTGAATTGAATTGAATTGAATTGAATTGAATTGAATTGAATTGAATTGAATTGAATTGAATTGAATTGAATTGAATTGAATTGAATTGAATTGAATTGAATTGAATTGAATTGAGTTGAATTGAATTGAATTGAATTGAATTGAATTGAATTGAATTGAATTGAATTGAATTGAATTGAATTGAATTGAATTGAATTGAATTGAATTGACTTGAATAGAATTGTATTGAATTTAATGGAATTTGAGTAAAATTTAATTGAATTGAAGTTAATCCACTGTTTTCGACGGTAAATATGTTAAGCGATGAGGCATATTTCAAGCTGAATGCGTTCGTCAGTAAGCACAGCTTTCGTATTTTGGCTGAAGAGCAACCCAACGCAATTGAAGAGCTGCCATGGCATCCAGATAAAACAAAGGTTTGATGTGTGACTCATGGATTGGTGTAATTGTTACCTTTTTTCCTCTAATCTTTTGGTAGGAGTGAGTCTGAGTACTTGCTTACAGTTCGTGAGCTTATTGTCATTTACAAACGTTGATTTGGGTCCGATTCAACGTTTTGGATGAAAGAGTCGGTAATATTGATTAAAATTGCTTTAAATGGCACCAAGAATTCGCATTTACATCCCGATGTGGCAATCTCACTTCCATTCCATACATCAATTTAGTAGTGAGAACCTTTTCTATACGAATTGTTTTCTAATCTCATTTCATCTTCCAAAACTGCAAATTGAACCTTCTTTCTTACAGATATTCACCACGATTACAGAATCCGACGAATGAGCTGCGAAGGGAATCAGACTCAATTTTGACATTTTTAATATGAGCGAAACGTCAAAATTGAGTCAGACTCCCTCCGCATCTCATTCATCGCACACTGTAATCAGGGTGTTTCTTTTGCTATTTAAAGTTTATTTAAAACTTCAAAAGCTAAATTAGCATAGTCCAACTATTATTCATGATTTTAACTTCCCATTTGAACCATGAGCAAAGCCTGTACATATTTGAGTACGTCATTTAAAATGTGTACTTCCTAGTCTTTTATTGATTGTTTTTATATCCAAAATAGGCCTTTTTATCTTTAAATTTAAATCCTTACAGTTTCAGCAAAATACTTTCAATAAAAATAAACTCAGTGCTATAGGTAATCAAATGAATTCCAATCCTATTCATTCCACCTTCATTCAAAAGAACACAAATAACAAAAAGGGAACAATCAAACCTTAGGCCCACTATATATACAACAAAAACAAATGTATCAGAACTCAGGAATGGCATCTGAATAGAAAACAATTAGCGCACAATCGTCACAAACGAAGTGAAGAGGAATAAAATAGCAGTACTTTTTGCTTGTTTGCTTGTGTTGCCTTCCCATCAGGCAATTCCGATGGCAGTACGCTACTTGGTCTTAATCCTTTTCAAAACAAACAATTTCAGGGCCCATATATAACCCCATCCAGAATTACCACCCCCATCCATCCAAAAAGACAGACAGCCAAGGAGAAAACGTAGCTGAGTACAAAGGCCAACACAATCAAAGCGCTGACTGACTAACATCGTTCCAAATGAAACCATAACCTTCTTCATCCCTCGAAATCAAAATGTTCCCAGGCAAGGGCACTGTGGCATACGGTTAACCCCCACTGCACCACCAGCCACCACCACCATATGCGCGGATCGAACGAATGAACGAACTCACTCAATCGTCAGAGATCGAAGGCAATTGATTTTTGGTTCAACGCTTTTGAATGAATCAAATCAAATCGTTTTCCGATCTATCTGCCTACGCAAACTGAACTTCTGTCTCAGGGAATCTTTTATCGACCCCTGCATCGCAGTACCTACTATTCCTCTGGCCAAATCCTTCCCAACCCCCCTCAAATCAAGGGAAAATCTTTATTGGCAGTGATTGAAGTTTTTTATTAAAATACACTTTTGGCTCGGGCAACCAAAGGGTTGGGTGGATGGTCCGCTTAGTTTTTTCGGTTTCAGTTTCAGTGTGTGCCACATCCAGCTTAGAAGTTAAGCGATTTGTTGTTTTCTTTTTTTTTGTTCCTCACTCTTCTTTCAGACCTTCATATAGATGCTGGACTTGAAATGGTATTTGCATTCGTATCGCATGGGTGATGCTTCAGTGGCCAAAAGAAAGGCATTCCAGTAGTCGATTTCAATTCGTGTTTTGTAATTTTTGTATTCTTCTCTAAATTTCCCACTCTTGTCTGCAGTAGAACCCGAATCCATACGATGAGCTCATCGCTTTGCATGCTTCTCTCTCTCTCTCTATCTCTCTCAATCTGGTTTGGCTTTCAAATTGGCAGCATAAAAATCGTCTGTTCGATGTTTCTTTTCTTTTGATTGCAGCTATAAATTTGCAAATAGACCAATCTTCTTCCATCAGTGGAAGAGACTGAGGCAACCGACGACGACGGTAGGTAATGGTGGAAGAATATAGGAAGATAGAGATCATTGCAACATATGTCCTGCGATAAAAGGACGATTTGTCAGACGCTAGATATGAATTTGGATATACAGGCAGAGAAGTTTGCCAACCACCACACTGTGTCTATATAGAAGAATTGTTCGCAACCAAAATAGCAAAATAAAATTTCGTCCTTAAGAGTAATTTTTTTTTTAGTTTTATTCTTTACCATGGCAAGGAAAGACATTTTTAAAGACTCAATTTCGCTTTAGGGGAACTTTGTTTGGTTATTTTTCAATAACATGAACGTGGGACTGTTGTTTCAATCAATCAAATACCAATTTAAGGAGATATCCAATAGTGAGCTTTCGTCCTTTATGAAAATAATTTTTGGGTTTTGTGTAAAACTATTATATTAGTTGAGTCAGGTGCATCTTATGTTAGTTTTTCGGGAAAAATCATAAAAAAAACCATCTAGGCGTTACCTGGGAAATTATTTTTTTTTTTTGACTATGTTGTTGTTAATAAAAAAAAAAATTTTAAGACTTTGGGCCACAGTAATTTGCTGATTTAAAAAATAGGTAGGTGCCCAATTAGCATTGGATTGTGCCGTTTTGATACCATAACTCGTTTGACCTGTGGGCATATGATTGAATGCGAGATTTTCTCCTTGGCCTCCGTCAGCTCACTTCGCAGGACAAGAGGATTCTAGTGAAAATCAGCATCCTCCCAAGAAAAGAGATGAGTATTCCTAGGTTTGAAATAGAACGGCTGTGGGGTATGGTTGTAGTAAATTGTGGTGGTGGGTCACAACACACTAAATCGATTGGATCGCATCTCGCCCGAGCCAGCTACATTGTGCCAAACTCGGCAGATAGTAAAATAGCATCGAAGCGCAATCGAACCAACCGTATGATTGTCATTGAGCATCATGAACCCCGCAGAGACCCGGATTCCGATTGATCACGGTCTTTAGGTCTGGAGGGGAACATGATATAAAAGCAACCGATTTGCTTCTTAGATATTTCGTCGCGTTTAGAAAAGAGATGAAATTTTGTGTCTTCATTTTGGAAAGTTCATTTCGGTCATAAAAAAATTTAACTCTGGCAAGAGCTGGACATTCATTTTTAATTGCTGGTCTACAGAGCTTCGACAGCAATTTTTCCTACTGGTCAGTCTTAAGTACAGGTTGCTATGACCCTGACTATGTCTTGCCTGTGTCTATATATCCGATCAATCCTTCGGGATTTATTATAGGCGGGCCAGATCTGGATATTTTGCATTTGGTTAAGATGTTCCACTTTCAATTGGATTCACTAAGGAAATTGAAAATATATTGCCCTTCACAACTCCAAGGGGAATGTTTACTCTTTGCGCAAGTGAGCTATGAATTCTGATGGGAATACACTAGCAAAATTAGATAGCCGAAAGGACCTAGAGTTTTTAAAGGACTCAGAAAAGATTCCTGAACCAAGACCGCACTCCAACTTTGAGCCATCAGTAAATATAGTTTTGTCGAAGTCTCTTGTAATGGAAGCGTCATCATCCCAGTCCTTTCTTGATGGGAATAAAATGTTAAAATCTTTACTGAAATTCAATGTATAGGAGCGCGGTAGTCAGTGTGTTTAATGTGTAGATCAAGTGGTAGAAGGTGCAGAAAAAAGCTTAAGGCATCCTTTGCGCAAGATCGAAGAGCACCTGTGGTGCCGGAAACTTCATCATCGTGTCGTGTAAAACTTGCTGTTCTTTAAAACTTTTTGAATTTATCGATGCTATATGCTTTGTAAAGTTTGGGCCCACAGACAGTAGAACCATAGGTAAAAATTGGCCATACCACAGCTGTATACGTTCACAAGATCATCTTTGATTGAAGACCCCACTTTTTACCAAAGATTTTGCTACAGGCGAAGAAAGCTATGCAGACCCTCCTGACCCGTTCCTCGATGTTTATTTTACACTATAACTTAGGGTCAAGGATGACACCAAGATATTTTGCACTGGTTGATTTGTGAGAGTAGTTGGTCGTAAAGTCGGGATGAAGTGAATGGTTGTATCTTAGTTTTGGTAGTAAAAAGTATCAGTTCCGTTTTGTTCTGGTTGACTCCTAAGACCACAGCTTGTAACCCAGTTGCTATCTTTTCTCAAAGCTGTCTATATGATTTCGCTTATCACAAGAGTGAACTTTCCAGACACCAATATAACCAAGTCGTCCACATCCGCAACCGCCTTCACCCCACATCTCTACAATTTAACGAGGATTTTGTCCATGACTAAAAGTCATAGAAGTGGTGACAGAACACCGCTCTCGGGTGTTTCTCTACTGACGTGTTTTTGACGTCAAGTTTGCATTACCTAAGGTTCAATGAATCTTTCTGTCATTGAGCATGGATATTATCCATTCTCTGATGAAGTCTTCTACCCCAAAGTCAACGAGTGCCTCAATAATAGATTCGGTTAGCACGTTGTTGAAGGCCCTTTCTATTTCTAAGAAAATAGCGAAAGTATATTCTTTGAAATTTACGGTTTTCTCAATTGTACGCACTACCCCATGAAGGGCCGTCTCCGTGGACCTACCTTTGAGATATGCACGTTGAGAGTCTACGAGGGAAAATTCCACAAACATGATTCTTATATGGTTGTCTAGAATACACTCCAAAGTTTTAAGCAAAAAATAGGTTAGGTTAATTGGTCTCGTGCCTTTGCCTTCCTACTTTCTGGATTAAAACCATTCATACATATCTCCAGGACTCTGGAACAGGGTTGAGTGAGAGGCATCCTTTAAAAATTATCTCTTACTGAGGGATAATCACATCTCTTGCAGCTTTTGGAGTATGATTGGCAGAATCTCAGCCTGGAGACTTGTATTGGGAGTAAGTATTAATAGCCCAGTTTTATTTTGTTATTATGGTACAGATATGCTCTACATGAGCTAAAAGTATGTCATAAGCTCTGTACGTTGTTATTCTCGCAGCCCAGAAAGTGTGTCGTCATCAGCAATTCCAAAAAGACTCAGTTGGAGAAATTGTCCAAGATCCACCCAGACTTTTTCAAGAAAGAAGGATAACAATGCTCCATAGAAAGAACTTTGCTATGTCCTGCAAAATACTACCTAAACAATTTTCAAAAAAAAAAAAATAACTCAAAAATATAATAAGTGTTCAAACATCAGTGGCAAAACGGTTAATCAAAATTATTGGAAGAGCCACTTTTTAGAAAACTTAAAAAAACAAAATTTGTGTATGGGCAGAAACCCATTATAGAGGAGCTTAAATAAAAATTATTCTTGGGAAGCACGTCAAAAATACTTCCTATCAAGCTAAGAGTAAATCGTTCAGCCCACTTGGATGCTAACTTGGTGTACATATGTACAAAAGCACAGATGTAACGAGTGATTCATTTGGAAGTTTTTTTTTATTTATAAATAAAATCATTGCGATTGGTGAGTTCCGTCCAATCATTGGCTTTAGAAAAAAGAATGTTTTAACATCTCAAATAATTTCATGTAGGTATCTACTTTCAATTTTCCAAACGCCCCAGGAGAGTTAGAATATAACCTTTTTGGTAAAAATAAACTATTTAAGAAAGTATTTCAGTAAATGTTATTCTTTTATTTATATTTATATTTATATTTATATTTATATTTATATTTATATTTATATTTATATTTATATTTATATTTATATTTATATTTATATTTATATTTATATTTATATTTATATTTATATTTATATTTATATTTATATTTATATTTATATTTATATTTATATTTATATTTATATTTATATTTATATTTATATTTATATTTATATTTATATTTATATTTATATTTATATTTATATTTATATTTATATTTATATTTATATTTATATTTATATTTATATTTATATTTATATTTATATTTATATTTATATTTATATTTATATTTATATTTATATTTATATTTATATTTATATTTATATTTATATTTATATTTATATTTATATTTATATTTATATTTATATTTATATTTATATTTATATTTATATTTATATTTATATTTATATTTATATTTATATTTATATTTATATTTATATTTATATTTATATTTATATTTATATTTATATTTATCTTAGTGTGTATTTAAAAATTATCCGCTCTTTTTTGGTATTTCCAAGTGACTTTTGCGGTAAACAGCTAACACCAAACATTCAAAATCAAAGAGCTGAGAATGATTGCCTAAGCCCTAATAGCTAAGGAGTCTTTGTCAAGGTCTAGGCCACTTTAAAACCTATCAGACACTCTTTTTGTATAAAATAAATTAACCTTTGCAACATCATTTTCTAATTTATTATGATTATTACACCCTTTCATACAAGTCTCGTTAGATACAAAACTCACAAAGCAGTGTTTTCCCTGAAGCCCTTCTTTAGTCAAAACATTTCACAAAAAATTGTTCTGAACTTTTGCCATAAAATTGCATCAGCCACAAGGTAATTACATGACATTCCAGCGATATCATCGCTCGCAAGGACAAAGTATATTTTTTTTGTTTTCCTTTCACTTCTTTACAAATATGTAATTATACGAATTTTATTTTTTCATCATCAGATACGAAGAGACAGAAATCGCTTTAGGGATAATTCGATAAATCCCCGACTGCATCTCAATCAATTTTATTTTTTTTTTATTGCAAATCACAGACTTTTTCAAAGCTCTTTGAATTTTTTGAACAAGAAAACTTTATTGCTTCGAGCTAGAAAGAAAGGAGACAATAATAAAAGAAAAAAAAAAGTGAAAACAAAAACAAACCAGGAAACATTTTGCCACAGTTTACCACCTATGAATGGCCAGCCATCACCTTGTGTACATAAACATCACTCGTCATATATGAGAGATACTGCTTTATATGGAAACATCTGAACCAAGCAAAGTCCTTCCACTTCCTGGGGCAATATTCAGCTTTTATGTGTGGCTTTCACCAATTGAAAAGGTGCCACTGACCTTTTTATGCAAATATTTGCTCAAAGCTATAAATGTGAACTTTTTATGGTTTTTTCTTTTGAATTTTATTTTTTTCTTTGTGAGTGGCTCATCCTTGTTGGTTATACTGTACTGTTGAAGAGTTCATCAATGGCTTTATCATGAAGTGAGGTCTTGTTTACTTTCGGTTTGGGGAAGAAAAAGATACATTATATAATGCACCCACTTCCTGTTTGAAATAAAAGGCAAGATGTCCTTACTTCTTGGGTGCATGTGTACCAAACGAAGAGGTTGAATGGGAAGCTCAGATAAAGTTTCACAAATTTGTTTCAAAATAATTCTTAATAACTTCTAAATTTAAATCCAAACTCAACTTAAATTTTTAGTTTTTTTTTAAACATATACCTCACGATGACACAGAAACCTTTTAAAGGACTCAAATCCTATACCTTCTTAACAAATTCTACCAAGTAAGTCATAAAATAATATGAGCTATACACATAATAACCACCCAAAACACATAAAGTGTACATATTTGAAAGTATGAGTAGGTATCAGTGGGAATTACAAATTATAAATGCATAAAAGCATGCATTCATATGAATAACCCCAAACCCCGGCTGCCTCTCTGGAGGACAATTGACTTTGGTAAGGAAGTGTGGGAGCAATGCGAGCAAAACCACCAGGCACAGACAATACCATCAGCATCAGCATCAGAGTCTACTAACTTTGCTCTTTCAAAACCAAAAACTGGAACTTTTTAATTTATAAACACCGTCATCATAATATACTCATATAGCTACCGCGTCCTTATAACGTTGGCAATGGCGACGAAAACTTTAATCAAGTTCCGCCGTTTTATTGCCACTCGGTTCGGGAGTTGAACTAGAAACAGAAGCTCTGGATTTGGATGGCATAGGATGGCTTCAAATTCAAACACCTGGGTCGCCGTCGTCGTTTGTGTTGGCTTAATTTCTCACAATGCCAGGTTAATAAAACAGAAGTAGATTTAGTGGATGATGATTGTTTAGTAGTGGTGGTTGGTGTGGTGGTGGTAGTGGTGGTGTGTCACTATGGGATAACCCAAAGTAAAAGGTTTTCATGCCAGTTTTTCAGGGAGGTTGAAACTTAAGTTCATAGTGGGGGGCATACATATAAGGATCTGATATGGGTATAGTGTGTGTCCTTTTTTGAAATTCGCTTTCATTTGCTTAAGTAGCTTTCTGGGAAGATGGCTTTTCAGTCTGATTGTTCTTTTTCATTAGAAGTTGAACATATGCTGCAACACATCCACTCAAATGGATTAGATGGCAAAGTGGGTTTTGGTACACTGTGGCGTATGTGGGACATTTTTGTTGTGTTACTTTAAATTCTTACTGCATGATTACTAAAAGATGGACGCCAGCGAGCTTCACACTTATACAAGTACCTACCGGTATATATAAGCTTGTAATAGTGTTTATAAATATGTTTTGCCTTATGACAAGCGAGATAACATATTATGATGATATAGTTATGCACTATATTGCTTACTGGTACAAGTCCCAATTTATTCTGAATCCTGGTGACGATAATTGAATATACCAAACACCTGAAATTTAAACAAATTTGAACTAGATGAAACGCTGCCAGGATATCAGTCACAAAAAAATACTGAGGTTCATAACATTAAAACAAAACTATAACCCAAAAAATCATCAAATAGACAAATTTTCTACTGCGTACGTAAGCATGAACGATAAAAAAATATTGACTTGTTGGACTGTTGATTTTTGTAAACTTTTCTGCAGCTAAAAAACTGATTTTAATTTTACCCACGAATGAAAACGTTGAAATTTTGAAATATCAACTTGATAAAAAGTCGACTGAAATTTCAGAAAAAGATTGACTTTTACCGACTTTTCTGTTTTTCCCATACAAAAAAGTCGATATAAATCGACATTTTTTAATTTCTAACCAAAAAAACAATGCTCTGCTTTAGCGTAATAACTTTTTTTCTGTGTGAGTAATCGGCTTATTTTTTATTTGGAATAGGGTTACAACTTAACATTTTTCTTAAAATATTTTAACTATAACAAAAAAATGTAAAATATAAATAATAATTTAAATAGTTCATAGAAGCAAAACAAAATAAATAAAATACTCGTACATATTGGGGTATATTCATAAATGTTGTTTACAGCCATTGGTAAGCAAATCCGGAGTATTGAGATTTCACTAAGCAGCAGCTTAATCATATTTATATTTTTCCTAATATAAATATAAATATACGATTCGTCACTTTTGTTTTCAAAAACCAAGACTAAAATTTTTTTAATTCACTTAAACAAGTAAAATTGCCGTATATGGAGTGAATCTAATCCAGAAATACTCCATGAGACGGAACTGTCCACAGAACGAGTCACTGTGTGGTGCGCAGTTTCATCAAGGTGTATTGTGGGGCCATGCCATACTTCTTTGGAGGAAACGGTGTAACGTAACAGTACTACCACTTTACTTCAATTGAAGTAATTCTGCTTCTTTAAAAATAAAAATAAAACAAAAATTGAAATCTAATTCCTACTTTGCACCATCACCAAATTATTGAAATCTACTTCATTTCAAAAATATCTGTTTCAACTTACTTCAATTTTACGAAAAAAGGTCAAATCTCCTTCTTTTTCCCTATTTCACTCAAGTATGTAGCCCCAGAATTTCCAATGAAAAAACTACACAATACAAATACAAAAATGAATTATTTTACAAAAAATAAAATTTTATCACACTCTTCTGTACACGAATCTGATGAAAAGTTAGCTTGTGTTTGTGAATTTCGAAAGGGTTTCTCCTTTTTTAGTATACCTATGTTAAAACTGTTTTTATAGAGAGTGTAGACGAAACAACCGACTTCATTTACTGTTTTCGAAAGACTCCACTTGTCGTGTTATTTCGGTGGTCGCAAGCCCAAACATTCGCAGTGGATAATCGTCGGCACGTTTAAAGAGTCAGCACAATTTAACCATTGTATGATTGCACTTTGATTGACCCAAAACAATATCCGTAAGTTGATACCGAATTGGCAATCAAAGTGAACAACATAATTGAAATGTGCTGAGTTCAACGCACGACGATTTCCGCTGGTAGGTATGGGAGGAGACACAACATCCCTCCCCACCTGGAGGAAGAACTCACGATCAACCGGATGACAATCGACAAGATTATATTATTTTTATTAAACAATTTCTTAAAAATACGTAACAAATATAATTTTATATTCTAGGAATTATTTTTTTTTCATTACATTACAATTGTTTATTTTTTTTTTTATTTTTACTTAAGAACGTTATTATGAAGAACATTATATTTAAGAACAGGTTTAATTTTGTTTGTATTTGTGCATTACACTTTTTACATAAATCAGCAAGAATATATATTTTTTTTTTTTTTTTTTTTAAATTCATTCTAATACATTGTATTATGATTTTTCTTTTATATATAAAAATAACTTTGTTTTTATGTAAGCAATACATTTTGTGCAACTCTTATATTTTTTTATATTTTGGAAGGAAAAGTTATATTTATATGAAAGTGTCCGTAAAATTTTAAGATTTT
The DNA here is from genome assembly GCA_963921185.1 of Dasysyrphus tricinctus. Lineage (NCBI taxonomy): Eukaryota > Metazoa > Arthropoda > Insecta > Diptera > Syrphidae > Dasysyrphus > Dasysyrphus tricinctus. The sequence continues at coordinate 42,868,814 of OY992532.1, read as the reverse complement.
TTTTTTTTTATTGATTTTAAATATTTTTTTTTTTACTAAATGGTATAAACGTATTTTTAATCGGGTTTCATTTTACAATTATTTATTTATCAATTATTTTTGTTTTTTATTTATTTTAAATATTTTTTATTCTTATACTAAATGGTATAAACGTATTTTTAATCGGATCTCATTTTACAATTATTTATTTAATTATTTATCTATTAATTATTTTTGTTTTTTCTTTTTCTTACTACAAGACATTATAAGACAAATAAGTTTTTTATACTCGGGCAAATGTTACTCCTCGTATCGATTTCCTTGTTGCAGCTAAACGATCTGGTAGGGCATCCATCTCGACGGCATCTATTTTGACGGCATCGGATTTTTCTGGGACAACGTTTGTTATATTTGTTGTGATTTGACTTGGTATGTTGGCGGTGCTTGCAAACGAACTTCTTGAAAGGTACCATTTGAACAATACGAGTGCTATAATGAGCACACTGATGGACACAAGAGAGTATCGATGGACGTCGACTTCCAATCGCTGACTGTTCACACGCTTCCTGTTTTCGATCTGATTCGCTTCCTCTCGTAGATCTTCTAACGACTTCTTCCCCTCCTCCAAACTCGCAATCATATCGCCATGACTACCTAAGGATAGTGGTGGTGGTTTTGAAAAGGTCCTCACTGTAAGATTGGCATATCTTTCCCTTAGCAGTTCAATAAGATCCGAATGGTTCACTCTCGGTTGATGGATCTTAAGCTTTGAACTCCAAACCTGCTCGTATGGTATACGCAGTTCCTTCGTATTTATTTCGCAAGGATGTAGAATGTGCAGAATTCCGAATCCTTTGAGCACTGGAGCATACAGTTCACCATCGCAATTAAAACTGAGAGCAACTGATTCTCTCATATAGAAAAGCCATTGATTTTTTGTTGTCATCTTCGTGATTACTCCCCTTGTAGTTGGTGAGGCGACGTAGTTGCAGTTCATTTGTGAGGTAGCAGAGTGTTGCAACAGCTCTACTAGGCACTCGGAGCTTCCACTGGTATGCATGGGTTTTTGGTGTTCACATACCTTTATCGTTATTGACGAATTGAACGGGACCTCGGAACATTGCATCAACTCTGTACGCGACATGGTGACAAATAAAGCATGATCTTCTGCTTCTGCGATGTATTCAGTCTTAACGTCCAAAACCAAGTCCCAATGGTGATCGAGTTTTGTTCGCACTGGGTATACCTTGAACAAGGAAAACATGGCGGCTTCAGGTAGTGGAACAGTGATCTTTAAAACGATTGAATCTCTTTGAGGATAGGTCAACAGCTGAATAACTTGGAACAACGCGGCTGTATTAAGAACCATTCTTTCATACTTAGAATTCTTCAGCACTGATGATATATTGTTTGCGTCCAAAATAAAAGGATGAAGCTTATTTTGGTACAAATCATTAAAAATTGATAGCTCAGTTGTTTGGCGACTTTGGACTTCAAGCAGTTTAGAGGTAACTAATGAGATCATTTCGTTAATCTCCACTTTCAATTTCGTCGCAGCTAACTCTTTGATTGCTGCCGTCGCGAAATTTTCAATATCCGTGGTGAAGTTTTCGAAACTCTTTCCAATTTTTTCCACCTCTTCTGTTAACGTTTTGATAGGTTTACTGAGCCTATCAAAATTGGAATTTGCCACCGTTATCTGTTTCGTAATCAAATTGAGCGCTTCATTTTCGTTGGTATCCAAGTTGCTTAGATGGTCATAAATCTTATCAGAATCCTCCTTGTCCATAGTTCCAAAAGCCCAATGGAAGAAATGTCCAATTGTTTCTATGGCTCTCTTATTTCTTCGGTGAGAGACCATATGCTTTAATCGCATGTTGTTTTGCCGAAGGTTGGATATGATCGCTTCCAATTCGTTCGTTCTCATGTTGCAATTTGTTTGAAATTTCGATTGTAGAGGTACGCACAGCTGTTTGATCTTAGCGTCACACTTGTCTACAAAATTAAGAACTTCCGAAAAATCCATGGGTGTTATCTTTGTGAATATGGTCCATTTGTTGTTAAAGAACACAGCATTCCCAATGCCTTCAAATAGTGCCGGAGTTAAAGTAAGGTTCTCTATTTGATAAGGAGTTGATGCTGATGTAACGTTCGGTATGTTTGCCACGAGAAAAATAAAGCTTAGTTTACACATTAAAGAAACATTTAAAAGGGTTTGTTTGATATTTAGTATGTCGTACATTTTATCTAACCTTTTTTTTCTTTTTAATTTAGTGAACAAATTTTGATGTGAAATTAATAAATTTAAAGTAAGAGAAAACAATAATTTATAATTGGTTAAAAAAAAAAAAAATTATCTTAATAACAAATATTCGATTATTTGTACCAGTCAGTCAACAATCTAGAAAGATTTTTTTTTGATTTTCCTACCTACTCGAATATTGGTATTTACAGAGTCATTTACTGAGACCACCTCGTAGGGTCCCAACCAAATAGATGAGAACTTATTTTTCCTAGTTGGATTTTTAAGCATGACTTTTGTTCCGACTGCAAACGAAACAGGGTTGGTTTGACGGTCGTATTGCTGTTTCGATTTTTGTTTTGCCAGTTCGAGATTCTTTCTCGCAAGTTCGTGAGTTTTCTGAAGTTGATGTTGAAGAAGTTTCGGATAATCTTCATCATTATACAGAGGTTTAGGTGTTCCTTTTAAATTTGTCGGCATTTCGAACTCGAAACCATACAAGCTCTTCGTTGGTGTCAGTTTAGTGGCGGTATGCACAGTGTTGTTGTGGACATGCATTGCCTGTCTCAGCCACTGGTCCCAACACTGATCATCATTGTCAACAAAACTCCTTAGATATTCCGCTAAGGGTCTGTGACTGCGCTCAAGTGAACCGTTGGCTTGTGGATGATAGGCGGTAATGTGAATCTTTTTAACTCCCAGAAGCTTACAAGTTTCAGAAAAAAGCTTCGAAGTAAAATTTGTTCCATTATCTGTGACTAGAATTTTGGGTATGCAGAACCTTGTAACAATCTCTTCGTAAAAAGCTCTTGCTACAGTACATGCTTCAGCATCAGGAATTGCCACACAGGTCATATACTTCGTCAAGTCGTCCTGGAATGTTAAAATATATCTATTACCTGAATACGTCAGTGGAAGAACACCGACCATGTCCATGTATACCTTTTCGAACGGTAAACATGGGGTATCTGTCAATACCATTGGCATTCTGGTCATTTTCCCTGACTTATTCTTTTGGCATCTGTCACAATTCCTGATGTAATTTGCAATGTCTTTCTTCATGCCTTTCCATCTAAACTGACGACGAATCCGTGCAGAAGTTTTTATCACCCCCTGATGCCCTCCTAGTGCGGAGTTGTGGAAATCGCGAAGGACCGTTTGTATATCTTCAGGATTTTCTAGAATTTGGAATTCATTTCTATTTCCTTGATTGTTCTTACCTTTCTTACCATTTTGTCTTACGATGTCGTTTTCAATATTTATGTTGTTTCTAATATTAGGAACTTCTCTATTCTGTTTGGCCTTACTCCTTGTCTGTACAATTTTGATACATTCATTATCTTTATGTATCCTGCTTAACGCATCTGCATTGCAGTTGGTTTTGCCAGGTTTATAAATGATTTTATAATCATATTCAGACAACTTGTGATGGAATCGAACAAGTCTCGTGGTTGGATCCCTTACATTAAATACTCCTATAAGAGGACGATGGTCTGTAAAAATTGTAAATGGTCGACCTAAAAGATATGTTCGGAAGTGCTTACACGCCCAAACTACGGCAAGCAATTCCTTTTCTATCGTAGAGTAATTTTTTTCAGAATTGTTCAGCGAACGGCTAGCATAAGCAATAGGCTTATCCTCACCCACTTTGCCCTGAGACAAAACGGCTCCCAGAGCTTCGTTGCTGGCATCGGTAGTCAGGATAAATGGTTGTGTGAAATCTGGATAGATAAGAACAGGCGGTGAGGAAATCGCTTCCTTAAGGAACTTAAATGATTTCTCACAATCTGGGGACCATTCGAAAATATTATCTTTTCTCAATAGCTTTGTGATTGGGGCAGCTATCTTAGAGAAATTAGGTATAAATTTTCTATAATAATTCGTGAGTCCCAGAAATGATTGTACCTGTTTTATTGTTGTGGGTCTGGGAAAATCTGAAACACATTGGGTCTTAGCTGGGTCGGGTGAAGCTCCGGCTTCAGAGCATACATGCCCCAAATACGTTACTTCACGACGTAGGAAATTACATTTCTCAGTATTCAACTTGAGATTGTGCTGCCTAAGTTTAGTTAAGACCTTTGAGAGTTTTTGATTATGTTGTTCCAGATTTTTCCCATAGATAACAATATCGTCCAGATATACGAAGCAATCAATACCATGCAACCCAGTCAAGATGTGATTCATAATCCGTTGAAATGTTGCCGGAGCACCGGTTAAACCAAAGGGCATTCTATTGAACTCGTAATGTCCTGTACTGGTGCTAAACGCAGTTTTTGCTCTATCGGCTGGATCGATCAACACCTGATGATAGCCGCTTGCCAAATCTAAAGTGGTGAAAAACTGACAATGTCCCAAACTGATCAAGTATTTCTTCTATTCTAGGAAGGGGAAATGCATCCTTGATTGTGACTTCATTTAGTTTTCTGAAGTCAACAACCACCCTCCACCGTTTTTGACCTTCAACCATTTTCTTGGGCACAATTAGCAATGGAGAATTCCAAGGAGATTTACTTTCTGAAATAATATCATGGTCAAGCATTTCTTGCACTTGCCTTTCAATTTCCTGTTTATGAACCTGCGGAGTTCTGTATTGCTTAGTATTAATTGGTGCTTGGTCGGATTTGGTTGGTATGTTGTGGGCTAACACGGGTGTATAGCTTAAACGATCACCTTTTAGTAGGAATACATCATTAAACTTAATGCATAAATCTTCTATGGATTTTTTTTCTTGCTTGGTTAAGTTATGATCTAATTTAAGTGAAGATAGAAGGTTATTTTCCCGTTCCTTAATGTGAATCTGTTGAAAATTAGCATATATTTTCGTCTCCGGATTATTATTTATGATTTTGTAATTTTTAAAATTTGAGTGTGTAGGAATGAAGCTTGTATCCATGAAATAGTCCTCTGTTGTGCTGTTCAAAACAGGGACGTGGACGTAACTATCGTTTGCCTTAACTATTGTGTTTCCTAAATAAATTCCATTATCAATTTCCTGTGAATGTATCAGGAATTCATTTGACTTGGAATTAGGAATTTTGATTTTCACAATAGTTTGCGTACGAGCTCCAATCTTACACTTCACAACGTTCAATGAAGGAATAGTAAGAGAACTCGTTGGCATGCATTTGAGGGGTAGATCAATTAAAACTTCTTTTTTTCCATCCAAAAATTTTATTCTTTTGGAAACCGCGTCGATGACTGTGTGATTCCAAAGGATATCACGACCCAGTATACCATCAGCAGGTATGTCTTCTAGTCCATCTACTACATTCCACTTAGTCCAAAATTTTCTAGGAAAAAGTAAATTTGTTTTTAATTGTACCCAATGTCATACCTACTCCACCGAAAACACCACCCAGTTGCTTTGTTTCATCTATATTTATATTGGTCGCATTTTTTAATGAACTTCTTTTTAGTAGGCTCGAGTCTGCTCCTGTGTCGACCAGAAGAAGTACCTTTTCGGACTTGGCCATTAACATAGGCAGCTCGACGAACACGTCATGCCTACGAAGATTCCTAAATGCATACAATATTTTTTTCTTATTTCTCGGCAAAGCATACTGGTTAAAACACTTCAAAATAAAACACTTAAAATAATCATGCAAAAAGTTATAAACGAATTTCACCTTTGAATAGCACTTACTCCAAACGAAACGAAGATTTAAAATCAGAAATAAGAGACCAAACTGACCTAGGTTTATATTTGTCCCAGAAACTGGTGGCCTTGATTTCTGCTTCGTTTTACGAATCGACTCAAAAGTAAAGAAATTTAACTCCTTCGAGTCAACGTTTTGTGTTCTTTTTTCTTTTTGTCGATCGTTTAATACAGGCGCTGATGGCTTTAATTCGTCTACATTGCTTTTTTTGTTTTTCGTTATTTTGTTTTTGTTTTTATTTTTTGTAGTTGATTTTGTGGAGGGCGCATTTTTTGGGGCACAATTTAGTGATTTAAATTGGCCCCCTGGGCGTTTCCCGATTGGTCTCTGAGGTAGTTCCTCTTAGAGAAACAATCGTCCTCCACATGCCCCACCCTAGAACACCACTTGCATTTGACTCTAGGCCTTTGATTTATTGTCCGAGTAGCTCGTATTTGTGAGCGGGGACAACTGTTTTGAGTATGCCCATAGTCCTCGCACGTGTCGCAGTATGGCGTTCTTTTACGAATATGACAATCAACATAGCTGTGGTTTTGCTTACCACAGAATCCACAAGTTTTAATAGGATTTGCAGACCTTGTTGGCTGTCTATTGCTGGAGTGGGGAGGGTCTTGAAAATTCTGAGTAAATTGCGGTGTTTCATTATGTGTCGGTGTAGATGTTGTGTAATTTGGTAAGTGTGCTTGTAATGGCAAACTGGATATCACTTGAGGTACATGGTGGGGTAGTGTATTGTAAATGCTTGCAGGTTGAGGCAGAGAAGGCACAGATGGATATGTGTGAGTCAGGCTATTGTAATTTTGTTGGATGTTATCAGGAATTTGGTACATTGAACTAATACGATCCAACGGAAAAGGTAAGTTTGGTGTTGTTCCAACTCCCATATAGCCCATCGCGTTTGGCTGTATTAGCAGTGAAGTTTTCAAGGCTTCCTCAGAGATTTCGTTGAGGTCCTTGCTTTTGCTGCCCAGCATAAACTGGCGAAGAGCTGGATCGACTAGCCCTATTTTAAAAGTTGTCAACACCGTGTTTTCAACTTCCTTTTTTAGGCCTACTGACTCAGTTGCCGAATATCTCGAGTCAATAATTTCAACAGATGTGGCTTTTAGTTTCGCTAGACGTCTAGCGAATGCCTTAACATCTTCACCTAACAATTGATGGCATTGCTTCAATTCGTTAATCACGTTGTCTAGAGTTTTTGGCACTAAATAACTGTCTTTAAACAGTTTTGCCAAATCCTCTATTGTTTTCACCGTGTTTGAACGAATTAACTCAAACGCATCGCCTTGCAGTCGGGTTGAAATTAGAGACACTAAGATCTCCTCCTCTTCTGGCTTTACCATTTTTAAAGCCAGATCGCATGCATTTAAGAATTCATGAACTCTTCGGGAAAGTTCATGATTTCTATCCCCGTTGAATATGGGGACTAACCTTGAAACCACCTTGCTTATATTCTCAAGTGACATTTCGCTACAATTTGCTTCTTTTTCTATTTGGGAAAATTTATTTGATTTTAATACTTCTACTACTGTGGTTTGAACTCCTGTGTCGACAAGGTTTCTATCCACAGATGATTTTGGTGTAGAAGTATGTTGAGGGGTACAGAGCAATGGAATTAAATGTTTTGAACTTTCATTATGGGCCATTAACTAAACGCCAACCAACAGATCTAATTTTTGTAAAAAAAAACAAATAAAATCAAATACAACCTACCTCAAATAAAATATTACACACAAAAAAAAAAAAAAACCTTAAGAGAGAAGAAAAAAAAAAAAAATTGAAAAACTAAACCCTCCGTAAATCAAAGAAAGAAAATCAATTTGATACACAACTTTGCTTTTTTTTTTGTTAATAAGCACTTACAATAGAATACAGGTACATACCAGGCACGAGGCGTGACTTTTTTGGTAGCGGAAGCACTAAACATAAAACCAAAAAGTACCTAAAGACCTTTTTTTAAGATCACATTTGTTTGTTTTTTAATTCTTCTTAATCATTAGTTTATACCTACATAAAATAATTAAATAACTAAAATTAAATGATTCTATGCGAACAGAACCAAACATTTTTAATGACACCATTGCACTTAAATATGAACCGCACTCTTTTCCATGCCTTTTGCCGGCTTTTGAAAAATTGTTCATATCATTAAACCCCGCACTGTTCCACACACTTTTTTCGTTTGCAAATAAAAGGCAAGGTCAACACCAACAGTACAACATATTTGTTTTTGAACATCCTGTTTACCTACCACGAAAAAATTTCATATGATTACATCGAAAAATGCCTAGTATACCGCTTTGTAACGGTGTTTATAATTACACAAGATTTCGGTCTCCCACCATCTATTATATTTTTTTTTCATCAAACGATCTACTTGAAAATGGTTTATCGAAAACACTTTCTATAGCGCAGTTACAGGAATTCATATTTATTCCCAAAAAGAATATAACAATAGAAAACAAGTGGATTGCTTATATCGCACACGGCTACGAAACTAATTAAAAAACTACCACCTTAAATCGGTTCTTTGTTTAGATCCTATTCCCACTCACACAAAAAATATCTTTTCAAACCCTTTCTTCTATGAAATTTAACTCATTATCAGTTTGAGACAATACGCAACTCAATAGATACATCTTTGTTTTTCTCTCTATCTCTAGAGAAATATCTTTGTATATGAACTTTATAGTAATATCATGAAGATAAATGTTGACACACCGTCCGATGTTGACACACCCATGTTGACACACCCATGAATGTTGCTTGCCACATGTTGAAAGTTGAAACACCATGCTTGCATCCTTGTATATTTTAAGTTGTCATTTTCATTTTTACTTTTTAGTTGTGAAGATGCTTTGCTGGGGGAAGGTTATCGTTCTCTTCCCTTAATAAGCAAAAAGAAAAAGAATACGTTTGTTCGTGTTCTATTTATAGGTATGTATGATTGTAGGTAGATAGGTAAGTATCAGGGTTGCCACTTCTCAGAAAAATGTTCGCAGTATATTTGGAAAAAAAGTGCAGTAGATTAAATATTTTGTCCGTAAATATCTTTTTTATTTATTTTTTCAAAAAACTAAATATGTCATTTGAACAAAACTGATAAATAAATAAAATTCATATAAAATTTATTTTTCTTCAAAACATAACAAGAACAAACAAAATAGTTATAAATTAAATATATCATATTATTAATAAGGCGTGAAGTGTAATTTTTCAAGAGCAGTAGATTTTATTTTAAGGCAGCAGATTGATTTTGAGAAAAAAATGCAGTAGATCTACTGCAATTTCAGTAAAGTGGCAACTCTGGTAAGAATATGTTGTCATTTAGTTAGGCATGTATATTTTTTGGTTGTTTTTTTACTTTCGTGTTTCGTTATTCTTGTGTGTATTTGTTGGATTATACTCGGCTGCTTTGCTGCTGCTCCTGCTCGGCGAGCGATCGAAATATTATATTGAAGGATGTATGTAGGTACGTATTTAAACTGGTTGCCTTTGGTGTTGGTGGTTGACCGATATTGGGTTGGTTCTTGATTTAGGTCAGTTGGGTATCGTGGGGTGGGTGTTTTTGTATTTGTTTTTGGTTATTGTTGTAGGTAGGTTTTTCAGTTATTCAAGAAAAAAAATATTGTTGGATTTCGATATGGTCAGAACGTTGCATAGGCAGGCGATGGTTGTCATTGATTTAGTTGAGCAGTGGGTTGGGTAAAAAAAAAAAGAATTTTTGTCATGTCTCTATATCCTCGCAACGGCTCATACGATCTGCATGAAATTTTCAGAGCTGATTCGCATGAATCATATTCATAAATATTTCCTGTTCCAATCCGACCATCGCCACTTCCACTTTTTATATCTTTATATCTCAAAAACAGCTCTAATGATTATTTGAGGTATTAGAATGTGTTTGTGTGGGTAAGGAAAATATGGAGGTGATTTTCTTATACCCACCCACAACCACAACCACTTTCATCATGTCTCTATATCTCGGGAATTACTCTATTGATCAAGATGAAATTTTTAGAGTTGATTCACATGAGCTAGAAAAGACTTTAAACATATTTTTTGTTCAAATCCGCCCACTGCCGCGCCCCGTTTTTTTCATTTTGATATCTCAAAATAATCTCTAAAGATAACGGTACGTTTCAGATATTGTTTCAATGCACAAAAGAAAAATTTTGGGACTTTTGCTCACTTTTTTGCCCCCTGTCCCGCTCACGGAACTCCATTGATCCGCTTAGGGGTGTGTGAAGTCGTCAGGCAGGTGCCAATGTCAACAGTATCTACGTAGTGTGGCTCAGATACGCAGAAAATTACCCTCATAGTAAAATATGGAAAAAACTTTTTTTACCCACTTTTTTTTTATTTTATAGAACTGGCACTTCCTAGATTACGAATATGCATTTTATAAGTCGCTAGGACGCTTATGGCCTTTTCGATTGGGGACAGAATGACAGTTCTTGTTCTGAAAAGAAGAGAAAATTGTTCTGAATTTGATTTCAGAATCGAAATGAGAAGCGTTCACACGTATCGAATCGGTGTTCCGGATTGCCAATCGAAAAGGCCATTAGATTAGCCGTAAATCATGTTTGAAGGTGTCAACTTTGATGCCTCTAGGACGTTTAGTTTAGCCGAAAATCGTGTTTAAAGAAAAAAGTCGTTCAACGATCTGCATGAAGTTTCTATATCTCGCGAACGGCTCTATTGATCCGGATGAAATTTTCAGAGTTGATTCGAATCAGCAAGGAAAAACTTTCGAAATATTTTTTGTTCAAGTCCGCCTACTGCTACGCCCCCTTTTTTATTTTGATTTCTCAAAAACGCCTCTAAAGACTACGGTAGGTATCAGATTGTTTGTATGAGTAAGAGAAAAGTGTTCGTGATATTTTTGACCCACCCACAACCACACCCACTTTTATCATGGCGGCACTGGAGACCTTAAATGCCCCATATCCAAAAATTATTCCCCGGAAAAAAAAAATTTTAAGGTTTGAAAAATAATTTCTCTACTTTCTTCAATTCAATTAATTTTTTAAAGTTTTTTCTTGCCTAATGTTTTTTCTAGCGCTTTTGTTCTTTTTGCTTGGGTAAAAAATATCCTTTGGATATGGGGCAGTTAAGCACTTAAGCTATATTTTAAGATAAATGATTATTTTATTAGATTTTATTTCTTCTGTTATATAAGTTGAGAAGCGTACGATAACTTAGGCGCCAGGAAATTACAACGGTTTTTTGTAGAATAGTTTAATACAAGCAGGGGGGTAGTTTCTGAAACATTGACTTCAAATGCAAAAAAAACATTAAAAATCAACGAAAACACATCTAATAATGAGCTACAGTTTTTTTTAAAGCTAATACTCCATTCTTACATTTGGTTTTAAATCCAGTTGTTTTAGCAAATAGTTTTTGAGAAATTAAATTTCAAAGTCAAAATTAAAAAAAAAAATGTAATTTTTTTTCTTACGTCGATTTTTCAAAAATTTACGTGCCTTTTTTGTGTTTAATATTCAATCCCTTTATTTTTTTCTTAGTTCATTACCGAAAACCAAATGTAAAAATATTTCTTAGTTTTTGAGATATTAAGAAAAAACAAAAGGTACTTTTACCAAAGAAGCCCGAAAAAGGGTTAAATTATGGATAATTCATGAATATATTGATTTTTTCGTTTTTTTTGGTAAAAGTATCTTTTGTTTTTTCAAAATAAACATTGCATACACCCAACCTCGCACCTTCCCCAAATTCTATAATGTGCCCACGTTGGGGGTAGCAGGGGGCGACATGCCCTCCATATATACCTCACTGTTTATACGCTGGCTCCACTGGAAAACATAAAAGATAGCATTTTTTGGAACACCCTACTGTGAAAATACTCAATATTTTTTTCTCAAAATACCATTGGTCACGAGCTTTATCTGTAAACTTAAAATATAATTCATCCTATATTTGCAAAAGTTTTTTTTTTTCGTTTTTAATGTAGAAGAACAAACAACATGGTGCTCAGTAAAAAAAAAATGCATATATGGATGTATGTACAATTTTTGAACCTAACATTTTTTTCATTTTGTGGTTAAATTCGATTCCTAAGTAGGTATTCAAATAAATATCTATAATAGTTTAAGTCTTCATAATGATTAGAAAAGTAAAAAGAATCCAAGTAGTTTAAAGACTCCAAGAAGTTTAAGGACTTCATGCAGTTAAAAGACTTCAAGCAGTCAAAAGACTTCAAGCAGTTATAGGACTTCAAGTAAGTCAGTTGACTGCAGTCATAAGACTGTAATCAAAAGACTTAAATAATGCATTCTTAGCAAAAGACTTCAACGACTTCAAGCAGTCTTTAGTATTGCATTCGTTTTACTTTAAGTCATTTAACTGCAGGAAATGATTGCATTACTATAAAGACTTCAAAATTGAATGGGAATTATATTGAAGTTTAAGTACTGAGGTGAAGTAAAAATTCTTCAAAATAAGTCTTTTTAATCAATTGATTGCAATACTGAAATTATTGTATTCTTTCACATCTCTGCTACCCATAGATAACTATCGCACAAACACACCCTCGCAGACTGACGGACGATATGCATACTTATCTAAAGAGTATTATTTGTTAGATCATCGTAATGATAATTTTGAACAAAACAATAAAATTTCAAGAAATCAATAATTTGCATGAAAAATGGTTGAAATATGTAGGTACATCGCTGTTTCATTTTCTCAGCTTAAATTTCTTTCGTTTTGATTCTGATCTACAAAATTGTAAATTCAGAAAAAAAAATCAATTTTTTCTTAATGCTCCTCGTCAAGCACAAGATACAACAACAATACACAAAGACTAAGAACCCAAATAAGAAAAAAATCTAAATCTCTCGACAAAAAAAAAAAAAAAACAAACAAAACCCTTGCATACCTATAAAATTCTTTGCATTCAAGAAGAACGAAAAAACAGACGGCGCGGAACAGATGATAGAGCAAAAAGAAAAAAAAACCACCACCATTGCTTTCAAAATTCATTCATAGCAAAAAAAAAAAAGAAAAAAGAGAATTCATACCGAAAAGCCAACAACAAAACTAGATACACATGCGAATGTTGATAATTCAATTTTAAAAATGTTGAAGCAACTTTAGCGACGCCAGCGCACCATCGATCACACACCCAACTAATAAAAACGAATCCATGGTATTACTATAGAGTTTATATACAAAGTTTAAGTCTTCATAATGATTAGAAAAGTAAAAAGAATCCAAGTAGTTTAAAGACTCCAAGAAGTTTAAGGACTTCATGCAGTTAAAAGACTTCAAGCAGTCAAAAGACTTCAAGCAGTTATAGGACTTCAAGTAAGTCAGTTGACTGCAGTCATAAGACTGTAATCAAAAGACTTAAATAATGCATTCTTAGCAAAAGACTTCAACGACTTCAAGCAGTCTTTAGTATTGCATTCGTTTTACTTTAAGTCATTTAACTGCAGGAAATGATTGCATTACTATAAAGACTTCAAAATTGAATGGGAATTATATTGAAGTTTAAGTACTGAGGTGAAGTAAAAATTCTTCAAAATAAGTCTTTTTAATCAATTGATTGCAATACTGAAATTATTGTATTCTTTCACATCTCTGCTACCCATAGATAACTATCGCACAAACACACCCTCGCAGACTGACGGACGATATGCATACTTATCTAAAGAGTATTATTTGTTAGATCATCGTAATGATAATTTTGAACAAAACAATAAAATTTCAAGAAATCAATAATTTGCATGAAAAATGGTTGAAATATGTAGGTACATCGCTGTTTCATTTTCTCAGCTTAAATTTCTTTCGTTTTGATTCTGATCTACAAAATTGTAAATTCAGAAAAAAAAATCAATTTTTTCTTAATGCTCCTCGTCAAGCACAAGATACAACAACAATACACAAAGACTAAGAACCCAAATAAGAAAAAAATCTAAATCTCTCGACAAAAAAAAAAAAAAAACAAACAAAACCCTTGCATACCTATAAAATTCTTTGCATTCAAGAAGAACGAAAAAACAGACGGCGCGGAACAGATGATAGAGCAAAAAGAAAAAAAAACCACCACCATTGCTTTCAAAATTCATTCATAGCAAAAAAAAAAAAGAAAAAAGAGAATTCATACCGAAAAGCCAACAACAAAACTAGATACACATGCGAATGTTGATAATTCAATTTTAAAAATGTTGAAGCAACTTTAGCGACGCCAGCGCACCATCGATCACACACCCAACTAATAAAAACGAATCCATGGTATTACTATAGAGTTTATATACAAAGGAAATATTCATGAAATATTCAGAATGCATTCACTCAACTCATTCTTCATACATGTTGGTCAAATCGCGAGAAACAAAAAAAAATTACTTTGACTTTGTGTTGGGATCTAAGCTAAGTATGCGAAATAATGGAATGCCTAGCAGTTGTGCATTCTAGTTTTTTATGAAGCACTTATCTGTGAGCATTAATGAATAGTGGTGGGTTATGTTGTATTCTCAATTTGGTTGGAGTTGGAGTAGTAGGGTATTTTGAAATTGATTTAAGAAAGCGACAGTAAAGAATGCATATCTGTTACGCATTCTATAGTAATTTTGGTAAAAGATGATAATGTTCTCACAATGATGTTGGAATTTAATTCACAGAATGAAGATTTGATTATAGTAGAAAATAAATGTAAATAGGTGTATCATAACGGGAAAATGAATACGATTTGCAAGTTCGAATTTAATTCTTTGCTCCTACGATTTTTTTAATTTGTTCAACGGAAGCACTCATTCCACTCATTATATGGACGCTTCGTCCCTGGTACATACATATAACTATACTCACCTGTATCTCTCACTGTGTATGGTAGTAAAGAATTTATTTTATTTTTGACCACTTTACCACTCGATTTGATTCTTCTAAAAAAAACGGTTTGAATTACTTATTGTTATAAACTACAGAACAAAAAAAAAATTTAATTAGTTCGCGTTTTACTAGATTTAAGATTCGCGGACCGGCTGCGCCAATGTTAAAACTGTTTTTATAGAGAGTGTAGACGAAACAACCGACTTCATTTACTGTTTTCGAAAGACTCCACTTGTCGTGTTATTTCGGTGGTCGCAAGCCCAAACATTCGCAGTGGATAATCGTCGGCACGTTTAAAGAGTCAGCACAATTTAACCATTGTATGATTGCACTTTGATTGACCCAAAACAATATCCGTAAGTTGATACCGAATTGGCAATCAAAGTGAACAACATAATTGAAATGTGCTG
This sequence comes from Dasysyrphus tricinctus, assembly GCA_963921185.1. Classification (NCBI taxonomy): domain Eukaryota; kingdom Metazoa; phylum Arthropoda; class Insecta; order Diptera; family Syrphidae; genus Dasysyrphus; species Dasysyrphus tricinctus. The sequence goes on along the minus strand of OY992532.1, from coordinate 42,853,671 downwards.
AGTTCAACGCACGACGATTTCCGCTGGTAGGTATGGGAGGAGACACAACACCTATTTATTCTAGTTTCACCCTTTTCAATGATCTTTGTGGTCTACTCTGTTTGTTTCTTGCACTGTTCTTTCTATTCTGGAAACTACTTTTTATTGTTTTTATTATTTTTAATTTGAATTTGCTTTTTTTCGGAATGAAAAGATATTTTTAAGTAATCCAAAAAAAGGAAAAAAGTGTTTGTTGAGGAAAAAAAAATTTGCATTATGATTATTTGTTAACATAACTTTTTCTTATAACACAAGTCCTTCTAAATCAAAACATGCTAAAGTCGTTATGATTAATAAGTCAACAGAGATTGAAATCAACTCGGATTCGTCTACTTGACGGAATTTAACTTCCCTACTTGTGCATTTGTTATTTGATGTTTTCTTAATTAAAATAAATATGTAGGTAAATATTTCAGTTTTTTTTTAGTTTTTTGTTTAAAACTAATAGTATAGATTTATAAGAAAAGTTAACTTTGAAATCTACTTCGATTTTTCTCAATCTACTTCCTTTTTTTTCTTCAAATCTACTTCAAATTTTTTTTCTGGAAGTGGTAACGCTGAACAATAACCATCAATGGTTATTTAAAGATGTCGAATGACTTTTTTACCCAAAACTGCACCAAAGACGTACCCTATTGAACAACATTTCGTTCCAGCAAGATGGAGAAACTGCACAATCCAACCAGGCCAGTTATGGCGGAGCTCCAAAAAATTCCCAAACAAATTAATTGCCAGGAACTCCATCTTTGTTATGAGTGATCGTATTTAAGTTGAAACAAATAGCATTAGGTATACAGCTAAATGTTTTTCGTTTCGAATTTGTTTGCATCAGTACCGTTATTGCGTTAGTGTCAGAAATGACAGAAGACAAACCTGACTTTTTTGTTGTAAGGTCCTCATTTTAATGGATATATTTTTTTTAATCAATCAAATGTTATGGTCAGATAACTTGTTTATTCAGCTTGTTCAAACATTGAACACTAGGATAATAAGAAGTGATAAGATAAGTGATATGCATTATGTTTGCTTAGGATATCTTATCTAGCAAACATGAGCACACATACCAATTACGATAACAAGCAACTGATTGCCTGCGCTTGGGTTCAGAATTTGTGTGTGTGTCCTTGTTATCACTTATCGATATCACGAATAAAAATAGTATATATAAGCGTATAGGTTAAGATTTTTTGGTCAGTTCGAATAAAAGCATACCCGACCTTACAACTCGGTTTTTATTTTCAACTCGCGGTTCTTAAGTTTCCACCCACCAGTGGTAAGGGATTTATGAACACAGCTAAAACTCATCTTTTTTTTTCGTATAATTTTATTTTCCATGGTTTATCTGGACTCTTATGAAAAAATATACTTTTGGCTTTGATTACCAATATCTCAGCAAATAATGATATCATAAGAAATTCAAGGACAGTTTTGAAAATTTGAGTAAGCTTTTTACAAGATTTTTTTATGATTTTGTAAAAGTTGTTTTTTGTTACCCTTCACCGTAAGTTTAAAAAAGTTGTAAAAACAACTTTTTTTCAGTCTTTCGATTGATCCCCTGTTTCTTTGCAAATGTTGATTCCATGATTTGCATTGGTATCCAGATTCGTAGCCTAAATAAATTTATGAAAACTTCACATCTCAAAAATTGAATACTTTGTGAAGCATTGTTAAACATATTTCGCTTGCTTAAATCGAAAAATTATTTAATTTACCAAAACTAAGAAATCTATCTTTTTTTTAAAAACAAAGTTTATATTTTTTTATAAAGAAATTAGTTTTTAGTTACATTTTTTTGTTTCCATTTGCAGAATTTTTATTTGTCGGTATGCAACACGCCCCAAAATGGAAAATACCAATTTTTTTTTAATTTTTAGCTTTGAATGAATCAAACAAATTTAGGTATATACATATACCGAATTTAATCATTCTTTATTAACTGAAAGTGCTGTATAGAATAATTGATAACAATTCTGAGAAACTGGTTGGTTACCACGCCTCCTAATTGATAATATCAAATTTTTAATTTTTTTTGTAGCATTCATTACAAGACTTACATACGTTTCAGCCAAATGGCGTTATGTGTGAATGATCCATATATGAGACTGTGAGTGCAAAAGTGGTGTAGGGGAGAGGGGGGTAGTTTAAGACAGGGGCAGCTTAGGACAATGGCCATAAAAGTAACAAAACAAATGCTTTTTAATACTTAATTACAATTTTACAGTGGCAATTCTTCCTCAAATAGATATCTGATGACATTTGAACCGATATCAGCTTTTAAAAAATAATTAAAAATAAATGTATGTTTTCCGGTACCCGTTGTATTTTTTTCGATCTAAGACGTAAGCATTTTAGAAAAAAACTAGCTGGAATCACCGCGGAAAAAGTTCGGTATTATCATAATTTAGTTATTTGTGATGATTTATTAAAAAATATTTTTATTGTTTAACATTGTTTAGAAAAAAAAAAAATTAGTTTGTATGTCTACTTGGGGCACTTTTGGACAGTAGATGAGGATACAGTGGATAGAGTTAAAAACATACTGTCGCCCAAGTATTTAGCACCTCGGAAGAAGATATAGACGTTTATGTCATCAAATCTTCGAAAATGAATTATGGTCTGGTTTATCTTCAAGCAAATAATCTTCCTTTCTAGTAAGCTAAGGCATTAGAGAAAGACAATCTCCTACGACTTATTTTCACTAATGTTATGTTTTGAAATAATTTATTATTGTTGAATAAAATAAAATTTGATTAAATGCGTTTTTTAAGGCATGTCCAAAACTGCCCCAGGGCTGTCCAAAACTACCCCCTTAGGGGGGCAGATTTGGAGACTTATAACAGTTTTTTAAATATAAAAATATATATGTATAAAATGCAAAGTAAGGTATGAAAGGGCATCTATTTCCAAGGAAAAATACTAAAGAACAGCGTCATTCAAGAAAAAATGTTATATTGTGATATACAGTCACTCACAAAATTATTCGGAAAAAAAGTTTTTTTTTTAACATGAGTTTTTTTGTCTCTTATTATTCTTTGTTCTGTTATTGTTGTTTTTCTGTTATCTACATTTAATATGGGAAACAAGAAAATTTAATAGCGCGAGATTCTACCTGCCGTTACATTTTTTATAATTTCCACAGAACAAGAAAAATCATTACATAGATTTGATATAGATTAATTCCGAATATTTTTGGGAGTGACCGTATGAGTGTTTTTGCTGCGGGGCGAAACGTTGTGGTAGCTAGTACGCAGTTCCCGCATCTCGATATTCATAAGGGGACATGGCGAATTCCTGGTCAATCAACCGCCAACCAAATTGACCACATTGCGATCGACGCAAGGCACTCCTCCAGTATCAAGAATGTCCGAACGTTCCGAGGAGCCAACGTTGACTCGGACCACTACCTCGTTGTAGCAAAGGTAATGCTACGGATATCCAGACCAAAGCCAAAACAGGGAAATACTGTCAGGAAGTTCAACGTCGGACGTCTACAGTCGCAAGAAATCGCCAGGTCCTTTTCCGATCGAGTCTCTCGCGCCCTCTTAACTAGTCCTTTGCCGCCAACTGCAAACATCGAGAACCAGTGGAAAAACTGCCAGGAAGCCATCAGAGATGCCGCCTCTGACGTGCTGGGCTTCGCACGACCACCACAGCGAAACCCCTGCTTCGACGAGGAATGCCGGCAAGTACATGCAGCCAAACAACAGGCATACAAAGCGGCGCTGCATAGAAGGACCAGAGCTGCTCGCGAGCTCTACGAGCAGAAGAGGAAAGAGGAACACAAGCTTCTAAGAAAGAAAAAGAAAGAGCATGAGAAGCGCGCGATCGAGGAATTAGAGGGATGCCACTGCAGGAATGAAGCTCGGAAGTCTTACCAAAAAGTAAAAAGAACCTCCCAAGGTTACAAACCCCGAACCGAAGCCTGCAAGGACGATCAGGGGAACATCGTGGTGGAAACGCAGTCGGTGCTGAGGATATGGAAAAATCATTTCTGCAAATTGTATAACGGCGATGACGAACCGAATTCCGCTACCATGCAAATTGCACCATTCAACCTGGACGACGTAGGCCAACAATTCCGTCCACCCGATCTTGACGAAGTGAGGATAGCCATATCTAAACTTAAGTCCAATAAAGCTGCTGGAGCTGATGGCCTTGCGGCTGAGCTTTTTAAAGCGGCTGGCGATGAATTGGTTAGGGAGTATGCACAAGCTCATCTGTAAAATATGGTCGGAAGAAAGCATGCCCGATGAATGGAACCTCAGTATTGTTTGCCCGATCCTCAAGAAAGGCAATCCTCTGGACTGCACCAACTACAGAGGCATCAGTCTTCTTAATATCGCCTACAAGATCTTCTCTGCCGTACTTTGTGAACGCCTGAAGCCATTCGTCAATAACCTGATAGGTCCATATCAGTGTGGCTTTAGGCCAGGGAAGTCCACCATCGACCAAATATTCGCACTACGGCAGATCTTGGAGAAAACCCAGGAGTTCCAAATCGATACCCACCACCTTTTTATCGATTTCAAGGCCGCGTATGACAGCATCTATAGAGACGAGCTATATAGAGCAATGTCTAGTTTTGGCATCCCTGCCAAACTCGTCCGTTTGTGCAGGATGACGATGGAGAATGCACGCTGCTCCATCAAGGTCGGCAAAGACCTCACCGACACCTTTGATGTCAAAAAAGGTTTTAGGCAAGGCGACGCGCTGTCATGCGACTTCTTCAACATCGTTCTTGAAAGAATAGTGCAAAACTCTTACGTCAACACCAGAGGCACAATCTTTCAAAAGTCCGTCCAATTACTCGCTTACGCTGACGACATTGACATAATCGGACGAACAAAGCGTGATGTCAGTGGTGCTTTTGTGAGCATTGAGTAGGAAGCCAAGAAGATGGGTCTAACGGTGAATGAAAGCAAAACAAAATATATGCTGTCCACAAGAAAGGACACCCAACACCGACGTCTCGGACAGAACGTCACTATAGACAGCTATAATTTTGAGGTAGTCAGAGACTTTGTCTACCTAGGATCCGCTATAAACTCAGCGAACGACACCAGCGCTGAGATCAAACGAAGAATTACTCTTGCCAATCGCTGTTTCTTTGGGCTAAGAAGGCAATTGAGAAGCAAAGCCCTCTCTCGAGCAACTAAACTGTCCCTGTATAAGACGCTTATCATCCCGGTCCTGATGTATGGTGCAGAGGCATGGACACTGCTAACAGTGGATGAGAACGCGTTAGGCTGTTTTGAGAGGAAAATTCTCCGGGTGATTTTTGGTCCCGTCTGCATAGATGGGGAATGGAGAAGAAGATTCAACAACGAACTGTATGGGCTGTACAGCGACACTGACCTAGCCACAAAGGTGAAAAGCCAACGACTGAGATGGCTGGGTCATCTAGAGCGAATGGACACCAATGCTCCGGCTCGGAAAGTCTTTGAATCCAACCCCGTGGGACAACGCAGTAGAGGTGGACAGCGTAAAAGGTGGCGCACGCAAGTGGAAGAGGACCTCAACCAACTTGGCGTGCGAAACTGGAGACAACTAGCTAAAAACCGAGCCGGCTGGAAGAAGCTTGTTGGTTGAGGCCCTGGTCCACCCCGGACTGTAGCGCCACCTTAAGTAAGTAAGTAAGTATGAGTGTTACAGGTTGTTTTTTGTAAAAAGTGTCCTAGGGTGCCCCCCTCTCCCCTAAGCAACTTTTATTTTATTTTTCATTTTTAACTCATCTTAAACAGATACCACTAAATTTTAGATTTAAGGAGAAAAAGTTAAATTTTTTTCAAAGCTTAAATAAATATTTCAGAATTTAGAACTTTGGCATAAATATCTTATAATGCATAAATCTAAAAATACGAGACAAAAGTATAAATTCAGCCAAAAAATGGGTTACACCACTTTTGCACTCACGGCCTCAGATTTAATACAAATTTTAGGAATAATGGGATAATAGTGGCTTTTTTCGACTTCATTTGTTTGTATTTCATTTGTACTGTAGTGGCTTAACTGACTTAGAAGTAAGTTAAACGGATTTTTTCATTTAATATTCATACCAAGAATAATTGTTGAGTTATTTGTTGATACATTTACCGATAACAAACTTATTATAAATCTCGATTTAATCAGTACTTATAACTGTTTCAAAAATATCTAATTTTTGATTTTGATCTATTAAAGAAATGTGAAAAATCACTTAGTCCACTCAAGAAGTTGAAGGCTAGAGAAAAAAATTCAAATAATACAAATTAAATTAAGAAACTTTAACACTTCATTTGATGGATCCATGCATTCCTAGATCACTTAGTTCCCAGGAGTGACATTCGATATTTTCATTTCAACTAAAAATCACCTGACTTTGCAATTTCTATGGAAAAATAAGAAATAAAGACGAAGTTCTTTTTTGTATGAAAGATGTCTGCCGTCAAAAATTGCGAGATTTTATGAGTGTTAAGTTAAGGCACACAAATATTTTTTAAAAAATTAATCATTATGTTTTAGTTCTAAAAATAAACATACATACCTAAGTATATCTCGCAAATATATGATAAAATAGGGATTTTTGATTTGTTTATGGAGCAAGTGTATTAAAATTCAACAAATTTCTAAATCAATGCTGGAAAGAGGACTTTCTTTTTTAATTTCATAAAGTAGCCTCTTTGTTTTGCGTCTAAATATTCATATTATTTTAAAATTACTTTTTTTTATTACAAATATTAGCAAAGTACGAAGACAATATTTTCTTTCAAAAAATTATATCCGTAAAAGGCTTTTTTTACAATTTAAATTTCTCTAACATCATCTTGTCTCAGAGCATATGTAGTAAGTACTATACCAACCAACATAAAACAAACATTATGTGAATTTATTGCCTTAAAAGTATGCTTTTATCCTTTTAAAATTAAAAAAATACCCGACATTCCTGAGACTCTCCCTAAATCAACTTTTATACTCCTTGTACCTATACCTACCTTGACTTCGGTACAGCATAAGAGGTCCTGCTTGATCTCCGTTCAAATACATCATCATTTTGCGTTAAGTTTTCGCTTCAATATCAACCTGTGTGACATCGATAAGTTTTCTCATACAACTTCCTTTGCAGACTATTAAAATAGTTTGGTAATAAATTTATCCTTCAGAATGATTGATATCCTGTGATAATCCAAGGATAAAGGTACATAACATTCCCTCCTTTGAAGTTAACCAAAGAACTAAGGTGAGGCAGTATTAACTTGGCTCCCATACACTATACACACACACAAAAAGAGGACTAATAAAATCTACGTGACTCGAATTGAGTTATGTGCAAAAAGGGATGCGCTTTGCCATTTTTGCTGACATTTAATTTAGAATCAAATCTAATCCAGCCACAGATTAACAATTCTTATATGTGACATTCTGTTGCATGTGTCCGTCAGTCTGGTTGGACGAAATTGCTTAATCAAAGGACTTCTCTCATTTTTTGTTCTCTGGTTCGTTGTTGCTCGAGTATTTGCATATAGAAAATAGAAACCACAATAGCGGACGAAAGCCGAGCAATTACTTCATATTCAGTTCAACTTAATATGAGAATGTTATGACCAGAACCAGGACACAATCCGAACTAAGTATCTGTAACAGGCTTCGTTTAGTTCGTTGTTCTATGGAATCCATTTGACCTGATGTCACTTCTCGGCGGTCGGTGATGGTGGTGGACGTCGTCATCGTTGTCGTCTGGTCCTGATGCTGCCTGCCCACAAACTGAATTGTGTTACTGAAGGGAATTTTCAATTCTTTACGTGATCTCCAAGGACATTCCGAGTCTGATTGCAAAATTGTAGCAATAGCTTCATCATCAGAGTGGACCTGTGGGCGGACATCAACATTGGTGTTGCCTCCCTAAAGAGCAAGAGAAAGAGGACAGTTTTGTACACTTGTGGTTGCACTGTTATATGTTTGCCGAAGAGGCCAGTGGTTGTAGGTTATGATTGTTACTGTCAGCAAAGTGGAAATCATGATTTTTCCTCTCTTTTTATTTCCGTTTTAGTTTTTATTAGTTTTTAAAAGAGGGCATGCAGTTTGATGTGGATAATAATATTTTATTTTTTTTTTGTCTGTATTCCTACATCATCTTTTATTTGTTCATTTAATTGAAATTGGTTTCTTTTGTTATATGATTTTCTAATCAAACAAAATTCTTTTCAGTGCAATTTTAGACTTTTCAGTTAGAGGATTAGTCAGATGCAGTTGTTTTGAATGAATATTTCAGAAAAATGGAGGATGGGAATGATATCATGAAATTGCAGGAATTTACAGCGAATTTTTCTTTTTATATATATTTTTTTCAATTTATTTAATATTTAACTACATTCCTTTTTCTTGCTTATTCATTTTAATACCAGTCATAAAAACTGACCGTTAAGGGCCAGTTTTTCAGTGCGAGATCATCCTAAGCTGAACCTGAGTTAGCTCCATAAGCGTATTTTTCAGTCAACTGAAATCCTACGTAAATCCCAAGTTAACTCACCTTATTTGGGAATTAGTTCAGGGAATAAATTAGGGGCCTTTTCAGCTGTGGTGCATCTCGATTTTGATAGTAAAAGTTATTAACAATGCAATTCCGTTGATGCACCAACACGTTTTGTTTTGATACGTGAAAGGCATAGAAGTGTGATATCCACAGTGTTCCACATTGATGACAATAGATTTTTGAAAACTGAAAGATAAAGTCAATCCTCAACTGAAAAACTGTTCCTGAGTTTTTTCGTGGTTAATTTATTTTCAGAATTAGCTAACTCTAATTTAACTCAGAGCTAGCACTGAACTGAAAAACTTGCCCTTAAATGGTGAAATTGTTCCACCTAAGATTTGTTCTCTCTAAAGCATCTTTGTCAGCATAAGCTTACTTCTTACTTTGGGTATACCTATATTTGCCTTACTAGGTAGAAGTGGTAGAGCTGTTCCACTTTCATCGAGTTCATCGACCTTACAATTACCTTTAATATTTTTCTGCCCCGGGACTCAAGACGGTTAACTTTAAGCTGCTGCGCCATCTCCAGCAGATATGAGTTGCAATTTGGGGCTGTTATAGAGTTAGTAGAGACCAGTTCCAGAGATTTGATAGCTACTTGACTATCCGAAAAGATGATGATATTTGTGGTTGATATCAAGTTTTCCTCAGACATCAAAGAAGCCTTACTTCTTTGATGGCCATAAGTTATCCACATGGAACACGCTACAGAGATTAGGAAGACGGAAAGGTAGACTTACTTTTATTCCTTCTGAGTATAGTCTCCTCCACCCACCTCGTTAATGGTATTGTTGGTCCATGATTGAGGAAGCCTTAAGGCAAGTGGTTTTATTAGCAGCCTCCTGTTTGCTAAAAATATTGAAGGGCATCGGGCATCAGATAGAGCACAACGTCAAGAACTGAGACAGCAGCCCGGGAGCTCTACGGGCAAAAATAAGGAAGGAGCGCCAACTTCTAAGAAAGAAAAAGAAAGAGCATTAGAAGTGGAAGATTGAGTCTATTGAGGATTGTACCATGCAGGGATGATATTCGTAAGTTCTTCCAAAGGGTGAAACGATCCTTCCATGGCTATAAGACCATAACGAAAGCCTCTCGAGATGAGATCGAGTAACGAGTACATGGAAGTAGAGCTGCAGTCAGTGCTAAAGATCTAGAAGGTACACTTTTCCAGATTGATTAGCGGCGAAGCGAAGAAAGCCAACATTCCACTGCTAGGCAAAACATTCCATTCAACTTGGACCATTATGGCCAATATTTCCGTCCAGCTGACTTTCATGAAGTGCGCTATAGAAATAATGCTACGTCAATGGCGGTAAAAATACCACTGAACCATTTGATTTCGAGAAAGGTCTAAGGGATCCATTCGCAAAATGACATCAGCGCAAAGATGAAACGAAGAATCAATCTTGCCAATCACTGTTTCTTCGGGCTAAGAAGACATTTAAGCAATAAGACCCTCTCTCAGAGAATGAAGAAGACTTTGTGTAAGACCTTAATCATCCCTGTCCTGCTGTATGGGGCAGCAGCATGGACCCTGAAAGAATCGGAAGAAAATTTGCTTGGGTGTTTGAGAGGAAGATTCTTCGAGTGATTTAGGGTCCTTCGATATGAAGTAGTCTTGGGAAGAAGATTCAACAATGAGCTTTACGGGCTATACAGCGAATTTTACATGGTCAATACAGAAGAAATAGAGAAGGCTGTGATACGTGAAGCGTATGGACAGCAATGCACCACCCGACGACTCTTCAAATCCAACTCTGCTGATATACGAAGCACTGGAAGATCCCCCAACAGGTGGAGCACATAAGTGGAAAACGACCGCAACCAACATGCTGTGCGTAACTGAAGGTGGCTTGCTAGGGACAGAGTTGGCAGCAGAGACTTGTTGGTTGATGACGTAGTCCATCCTTATCTGTACCTAAGTGTCATCGAAAGTAAGTAAGCAATGTTAAAGGAACACCTTTGATAGCAGGAAGATCTATATGAGTGATTTTATATTTCCTTGAGAATAAAACAAGTTCTGTTTCTATGAGCGTTGATACCCTGACCACACCGGTCAGCCCAATTGGGTAGCTTATTTAAAGCTTTTTGTAAGAGTTCTTTAAAAGTAAGGATGCTAGCAAGCAACATCGTCTGCATAGGCAATCACTCTGTAACCCTCTGCTTTCAGGCATGTCAGCAACTCATAAGGTACTACCAAAGTTCCAGAGAAAGAGAGATAGGATACTGCATTGCCACGTACCTTTATTGACAGACCTTATAGCAGAAAAGCCAACACCTGCATATGATTAATCAATTCACCAAGCGATCCATCTACCTTCAGGGATATCAGATGTACATGGTGTACTCTTTATGATGCAGGGAATATTCGATAGCAGAAAATGCAAGGCAGTATCCACCGATTTCCCTTTGAAGTAAGCATATTGAGCACTAGACAAAATTCGCATGTCTAAGTTTGTTCGTAAGCATCCTTCAAAAGGGTTTAAGAAAGAATGACTATAAGCCAATAGGTCTAAAATCTTTCGGGTTTACTTGGGAACACTAACTTGCAAGCTTTGGAATGTTAGCCAGTGTTAAGCAGATAGTAAAGTTAGTCTCCAGGATTGGAATTTCATTTGAAGTTCAGCTGGTTTTATGCCGTCGGAGTCGGATCGTACAGGCTTGTAGGCTTTGAAGCTGTCCACTGCAGCTTGTCCATAGTAATCAGACCTTGTGAATAGCTTGAATTCATATATGATACCGAAGAAACCAAACGATGAAATTGCAAAACAGTTCTTTGAGTGGAGTCCTCAGGGTGCACGGCGGGTTGGAAGACAAGGAACAACATGGAAATCAACTGTCTTAGCAGAAGCAGAATCCCAGAGAAAGACGTGGCCACAGTTAATATACCTTGCAGCAGATCGTGAAGGATGGAGACGTTTTGTTGACGCTCCATGCCCCAGCTGGGGTTACAGGACACGCAATTTACGCTTTCTTATGTCGACGTCCAGTTGCTCTTGACTTGTCCTGCGCCAGAATTCCTCATTTGATATTTTTTGTGGCCAGCGGATCTATAGGATGTGGTGAAGAGAGCGATTCACAAAAGCCTGCAATTTATTTAAAATGGTAGACGTGACTTTCCAGGTTTCACAAGCATATAACAGCACGCATTTGACATTGGATTCGAAGAATCTCCACTTAGTGCGTAAGGAGATTTGACTAAATTTCCAAATTAGGGACAGAGTACCGAAGCCAGCACAACCTTTATTTATTCTACTTTTAACGTCCAGATCCGTACCACCGTTTGCTGAAACAATACTGACAAGGTATTTAAACTGTTCCACTTCTTCAACTGTTGTCTCCTGTAGAATAATACGCTGTAGTGTGCCTGTGAGCATTATTTTTGTCTTTTTGCTATTTATTCTTAGACCAATCGACTCTCCCTTCACTTGATGTGTTTGGCACATCCCGTTCAGCCCACTGATGTTATTTGCCAGTAGACATATGTCATTGGCATAGTCTAAATGACTAGCCTTTCGAACGGTCTCCACTGAATGCCCTGTCGCTCAGCTGTACCAACACTGGCCGTCAATACGTCGTCCATCACCAGCAGGAAGAGAATTAGCGATAGAGCATCCCCTTGTCTCACACCCTGTTGCACTACGAAGGAGTCGGATTGGTGCCCATTGTGTAAAACAAAGCACCTTGCGTTGTTGTAGGACTCTTTAATAATGGCAACAATTTTTGGCGGAATTCCTCTACCAAGCAACGATCTCCACATACATTCTCGGTTAACTTGATCAAAGGCCTTCTCAAAATCCACGAACATGAGGTCAAGCGGTGATTGAAATTCCATCGACTGCTCGAGGACGATACGCAGGGTGTTGATATGGTCGATACACGATCGACCACTGCGGAAGCCAGCTTGATGCCTCTTGAGTGAGTTTTGGGAAAACGGACAAAACGGTGATACAACGCCAATTGTTGCAATTCTTTAATTCACCTTTCTTTGGCAACTTAACAATCACACCATCCCCAATCCCTGGGATAGCTTTCGTTTTCCCAAATGCTTTGTATCAACGGATGTAAAATACTAGCCGCTATTACGGGATCGGCCTTCAGGAATTCAGCTGGTATTCCGTCCAGTCCAGCTGCCTTGTTGTTTTTGAGGAGATTTATTGATGTAAGGATTTCCGATTCTGACGGGGGTTCGATGTCAATACCCCTATAGGACCTGCACATCTCGTTTAGTTGGGGCAATTCAGCACTCTGCTCAACTGAATCCTCATTTAGCAGGGCACAAAAATGGTCCTTCCATCTACGAAGCTGATCCTCAATTGATACCAAAAGTGTGCCATCCACATCCATTACAGGATGATTGGTGTTGCTTTTTTTCCCGATAACATCTTTGGTTATTTGGTACAATTCCCGGATATCTCCTCTTCTGGCAGCGATTTCCGCATTATCTGCGAGTCCATCTAACCTCAGCCTCTTGTCACGTCTCACACAGCGATGGACAATGTTATATGTGCAATGCGGTACTCTCTTCGAAATTCAGCCTTTCATTGTACATTTATTTGCATTTTCAACGATTTGCGAAGTTTGAACTTATCCCAGGTGTCTTGGGATATCCAAGAGTCTCTAAGTCTCGTTCGCTTGGGTACAGTTTCGGATACAGCCTCCATAAAAACACTTTTAATTTCACCCCACAACTCATCAATTGTTGAATGTTGAATTCCGTTTAATGACGAGGCTCTGTCGTTAAGGGTGGTAACATAGTTTCGACATATGTTGGGGTCATTTAAAGCATTCGTAATGAATTTTGAGCTCGTTGCTGCATCCTGCACTGGTTTTTGTATGGCAGCGGTTCGTAGTTTGAGACTCATCAGAACCAAATGGTGGTCACTTCCCACATCGGCATTTCTTATACTCCGGACATCACACATTGACTTCCTCCATCGCTGCTGAATCATGATATGATCAATTTGGTTTTCGGTTTAACCATCCGGATGCACCCAGGTAATTTTGTTTCACGTCCTATGCTTAAATACAGTCCCAGCTATCACAAGACGATTCGCGTTACAAAAGTCAACAAGCAAGTCACCATTTTCATTCCGTGACCCCAAGCCATTTCTTCCCATCACGTGTTCCAGTCCGTACTTGTCTGAACCGACTTGGGCATTGAGGTCTCCCATAACGACTATGATGTCGAGTTTTATTAGCTTGATTGAAACATTTTCGATAGGAGATTCATCAATAAGGCTAAAGACTGTGATCAGAAATCGAGTGTTAATCTAATACTTTCCAGTTTAAGATCTGCGGATGAATAGTATCTGAGACAAGAGTCATATCTTATACTGTTTTTAGTCGGTTTTTAAAAATTAAGTTAGGTTCATTGTCTACATTTCTTACTTAAAAGTTAGTACTTAAAATAAAATCATCAGTACTTCCCTATACTGGTTGATGGGAACTCACATCGCTCCCAACAATGTGGCATATCTTCTGTATACGCGATGAGTCTCTCCTAGTTATGGCACCGATACGCCAAAGCTAGCCAGTACGTCCTATAGGCTTATTCCAGCCTAGTTGTTTGTTCATTTACTTCCAAAAACTATGAGTTTCTACCAATTAATTCCAAAGTTCTGTGAAAGTTCTTATAAAAAATATTGTAGTTTTCAGAAGTTCGCTCGAACAGACATAAAGAAGTTTAACGCCAATTTACATATCTCAAAAATTTGACCAAGAAAAACTCTAAGGACTTTTCTTAGGTAGGTAAGGTATGTCCTTTATTTCTTCTTTTTCAGAAAGAATGGTTTTCAAAAATAGCTTTATTTTCTTGTGAAAAGATCGCTGTAATTTTCTGCTTTTAAAAATATTTTAAAAATAATATAAATATGCCAAAAAGCATTGAAAAAATTATAAAAATTTTACTGCATAATACAAATGTTTATGCTGATAAGGAATTGTTCCATGACTTCCCAGGTAAGGTATACAAGCATTTTTTTGTGTATGACTCTGAAATGAAATTAATTTCGTATGAATGCCACTTTAAATGCAAACATATCATCATTGTTCGAATCCACGTGACCATATTTACAATATGATTGTGTGCCATGATTGTGATTATGGAATTCTATTCGAACCGTGAAAAATATTACGATAACAAAAGCTCACAAAATTAAAATAAAAAAAAATTCCACGTGTGAATGGGAAAATCTGGAAACCGGCATTCCATTCGCTGGCAGGGTTATTCATCTGCTTGCTGAATATATAAAGAATGGCTAGCTGAGAATATAAAACTCATCACAATAGCAATAGGTAGGTATGACACACAACATGCAGCAATCAGGCTGATATCAAAATCCAGAAAACCGGAAGTAAAACAGGAAAATTAAAATCTCGAAAAAACAGAGGTGTACGAAGCGCCTGCTGAGTATGTATGCATATATACAGCCATACACCTACCAACAGCCTACACACATATGCACCACTCGTCTGGTTGACAATGTTGTATATGTGTGAGCTGACGGCATTACTCTTAATAAAAACAAAATATCCTTGCACTGTTGGAGCAATGCTAAATGGAATTCATCCAGCAACAAGCTTCAGCTCGGCTGCTCCTTTAGTTTTTCCACAATATCCAGGACTTCAATAACATAAGGAATGAAAAAAAAAATGAACTGTTAGCTCTCCAACAGTTGGCAAATATTTTGCTTTTTGCATTGCCACCGCGGGGTTGAAATTTTTCCTGTTGTTTTGCATTTTGTTAACTCAACCAAGCTCACGCTTTCTTTTGAGTTTTATCCTCTTTGGCGGGAACTGGAACTGATCCCATTCAGTGCGTTCGCTGAGTGGTTTATCCTTTTCAACTACAACGGTGACACTTTGTTGTAAGGCGTTGCTAAGTGGAGTGTGCAACCAAGCACTAACAGCGTGACAGACTTTAATTCAAGAGTGTTGTTTTGATTAAAGTCAAATTGAAGACTATATCCCGACATGAGTTTACTATAGACTTTGCATTTATTCAACATTTTTTTAAACTTGTAGATTTAAGGACCTCTTAAATAGAGAATTTATACATAATTCTGGTAATGAACTTGCCAGAAAAACTGAAGCAAAACCCTGAAACAAAAAAATTAAAAAATAGAACCGAGTTTTTCTGGCGGATTAAGCCTAAATTGGGTATAAATAAAAATTTAAATTTGAGGTTTAGTTTTGATAACAAGGAAATGTAATTTGGTATCGGTGTAAAGTAATGAATTTTGTTTCCAAAAATTTATAGGAATCTGTTTATTTTGGACAAGGTATTTCTTCTATAAATAAATTTGGCGGCGCAACAGCTCGTGAAGAACCAGGGCCTGGTGACTTACAACTCTCAAGCATTCATTTGTGCGTGTTGTTGGCAGGAAAGGAAGGGATCTACAATTTGATGCCGAGTCCCAACGGCCAGATGAGAAGCACTTTTTCATGGCAAGTATACTCATTGAAGATTTGCCAGTTTCTGTTTTTAGGTGTCAGTAGCTGGGACTCGAACTCAGACCTTCAGCATGACAGTCCAACGCACTAGCCATACTGCCTAGAGGTATTTCTTCTACTAAGTTTATAATTGAAACCTTCCCAAACACATATATAAACATTGTACACTATTTAATGCTGAAAGAACCGTTAGACAATGCTCTATCAAGATTAAGACTCCCTAGACGGATACTGGAAGTTTCTTAGGTCCAGATACGGCATGATACAAAAATTAATATCCTCTCGACTCCTCTTGGTTTTCATTAAAGAAGCCGAAACGATAATATCCCAAACGATCCTAAATGATATCGAAACAAGACCGTATTTTTCTGAATGACATCCATCACATTTCTCTGCATAGCTTTGGCATAGAAAATAAATAGCGCTTTGGATATCTGTAGATTTATATACTTAAAACTCCATCTCCTTTGATATGTTCTCTGCAGTACGGAAAAAATCTAATAAATGCTACCCTTGACGGTTCATATTTTGTTCTTCTATGTGTCTACAAGCAAATTTAAGTTCATTCCTGTTAATTCAAGGGCTGTCGGCTTGGAGTAGCATTATACTATTGTCAAAAGTCAAAACTTTTTAGCACCTTCAGTGACAAGCAAAAATCGTAAAAATTCTAATCAGTGTCCGTTACAAAAAAGTAAGTATTCGCCACAGTACACAAATGTTAATTAAAATACTACGCAGGCTATCAAAATTGAATTTGACAGTAACTTAGAACTGTTATTCGAAGGCGCTTCAAGGCATTTAACAAGTAAACACACCGCTGTATCTACCATTTTCAGCAATTAATTGTAGGTACGCAGAACTGGTCAAAAATTAAAAGCACAAAAGGGCTCTGTTTCTTTAAGTTTGTTACACATTTTTGTTTTTAAATTTTTGTATTATAAAGTTCCTTAAGTCTAACAGGCCTGAGCAGTGCTGACGGTCGTTGACTGGTGTGATATTGATAGGGCTGATAACAATTTCCAATGCTGTCTCTGCTAGCTAAGCTCTTCCAAATGCTGGATCCATCATGGAGAGCACCTGAAGATATCAGTCGTTTGTGGCTGGGTTACTTGAAAGTAAATTTGTAAAAGGGTTGGGATGTATTGCGATTTTTCTCATCTTTTTTTCTCATCATTTGTCATTCGAGACAGTTTCTGATGTTTCTTAGGGCCAGTTTTTCAGTGCGAGATCATCCTAGTCTCTGGGTTAAACCGCGGAGTTAACTCCAAAAACGTGTTTTACAGTCAATTGAAATCGAAAGTTAACTCCGAGTTAACTCGTTTAATTTGGTGAGTTAACTTAGGCACCAAATTGAGGATCTTTTTAGTTGTGGCGCCATCTCGATTTCGATATTGAAAGTTATTGTCAGTGCAATTCGTTGTGGCGCCATCTCTATTTCTATACGTAAAAGGCGTAGAAGGGTTATATCCATAGTGTCACACATCGTTGGCCTCAGAATTTTGACAGCTGAAAGATAAAGCTAATCCTACACTGAAAAAGTGTTCCTGAGTTAACTCAGGGTTAATTTATTTTCAGGATTAGCTAACTCTGATTTAACTCAGAGTAAAGCCTGAACTGAAAAACTGGCCCTTAGAGCCTTTATTCATTGCTGTTATTGCTGTAGGAGTTTTTTTTTCGGTGAAGGGCAGTGATGGAGAGCTTTTTCGCTCGAGTAAAAAATAAGTTGCTTACATAATCAGAAGCTTCGCCCTGATTTGGAGACTACCTCTTACTTTCATAAGAGCGCATACTAGAGATAAGGCAAAATTTGCCTTACGACTGGTGAATTTAGCGTATCGGTAAAATTTGAATCATTCGAAGAAGTGAGCTCCGAGTTTCTTAAGAATCTTTTTGGGCTTAATAACAATATTACCGGCAAGAGTCAGGGATCTCGTCACTGTGCCATTACGCGAAGGATTTTAAAGCAGATCAATTCCTTTTTAGCAGGGTTGATTTGTATTCCCCTTTTGAGATAATATCCCCAAAGCATAAGGATATGATCTAATACTCTAAGAAGATCCATGTTTGGGCTCTATAGTCGATGGAATTATCAGCAAGTAAAAGGGTTTTGTCATTGGCAAGTTTGTAGGTTGGTCGAAGGTATAAAGATTAAAAAGATCGGGCCAAGGTGAGATCCTTGGGCAACTCCGGCGGAAATATTTTTCAGGATTGAGCAGGTACTCCCCACGCGGACGTTAAATTTACGCTTAGTGGGAAAGTGGAGAATCAGGATAAGATGAGTAAATAAGTGAAGAGACTTCAACTTGATAACTAGACCATATCTATCCAGACAGAGTCAAATACTTTTTGAATATCAACCAGACAAGCCACGGTTATCTCTTTTTTATCAAGAGCAAGAGTTGTAGCAGCGGGAAGCTCAACAATGGGTCAAAAGCAGAGTGGTATGCTTTGAACTGGTTATGCTGCACAATCCTCATTGTGGAGCATAGTGAGTTAGTGAAAGTGGTAAGAGGGTTACATTTCTAGGAAATCTGTTCCATGACTTCGCTATTGACATTGATAAAAAAAAAAACAGGTAGATTAGGTTTGCAAAAAGTATTCAATTTATCTCGGTTTGGCGCAAGGAACACGTTGCGTTGCAGTTGAGTAAGTACAAGTGATTTATTTCCTACAATTTGGTTGATTGGATTAAAGGTGTTTGGTCCAGGTTTTATGACGTTAAGTCTTTTCTTGAATTGTGAGTCGAAATATGTTTTTTTATTTATTTCGATGAGGTTATTAAGGCACTTGAGTTGTGATCTTTTTTGCTTTTAAGCATTTATACCTTGGCTCGGGATTTCGTAATTTACGACTATTTGTTTGCAATTTGCAAAACTGAGCAAAATGAAGATATTGATACTCAAAAATTGTAAATCAAATCTCTTTAAGTATCAATTATTCTATCGAGAGAAAACAAAAATTGCGAACAACAAATCGCAATTTGATCCAACTATTCCTCAATTGTACACTTTGTAAATTTGCAAAAAATATTTGTGATCACCACTTTTATTTCGTGATATTGTCACTTGGAAAGATCAATCCTTTGCAGGTATACACATTTAATTTTATTTATTTTAAATAAATACTTTACGCTTAACTCTTCTTGGATTTGAACTCGCAACCTTCCAGTTGCGGAGCGAGCAAGCAACCACCAGGCCAATTTGCATTACAGATCGTTGATGTCACACATTGATGATTAGATACCTGCGATGCTGTTGTGCTTTATTTCTTCGAGAAGTAAATTGCGACAGGAAAGTCGTGATTTTTTTTTTTTTTTAATATTTTGCGAATTACGAGAAAAAAAACGTAATTCAGTGATTGTGCAATGGTAATTACTAAATATTTATCGCAAATCAATAGTTTTAAATGCTGTTTGTGAAATTATGCTTTTGGAGAGTAAATTACGCCAAAACAGTTGTATTTTGCTATGAAAAGTACAAACTTGAATCATGGATTTTAATTGCAAATCACGAAGAAACAAATTTTGTAAATTGCTACGTTTTGACTGTTAAATTACCAGTCTTTGTATTAATTTGGGATTAAAATGTCTTGATTTACGAATTAAACATGATTCGTAAATTGCAACTGCAAATTTTTCAATTGATGATTTTTCAATTCTTTCCGTGTAAGGCTGAAGAACTTTTTATTAAAACAAAAAAAGTTAAAATAAATCAAGTAATTGAATTTGAAGGTGTTTGCCTAGAATATTATAAGACCCTGTGTGCGCAAATTTCACAGCAAATCGATTTTGATGACCAAATTTAAAAAAAAACACTTTTGAAGTCATATAAAAAATAAGTTTTTGAAGACCATAATTTTTATTTATTTTTATAGTTTTGTTACACTTTTACCATATAATTTTAATCAAAATACCTTGCAAAGCCATTTACATTTAAAAGATTTAATACATATTTACTTGTGATCACAATAGTTTCCCAATTTTTATTTAAAAATAATGTAACTATGCATTAAGCTATCTGCCATAAGAAAGATTTTTATAATTGAAAAGATATTAACTTACTTTTGTTATTGGAATTGATAATTAATTTATTTATGTTTGTTTTTTTTTTCTTAATGATTTTTTTTTGTAATAAAGTTAAAATAAAAAAAATTGTGCACACACTTTTTTTGAAGACTAAAATGTACTACTATTTTTGTCAAAATACTCCTATTTTTTGGCTGCAGTACTACCTTATAATATTTCTCTCCGGCAACACTGTTGCTTGCTTTTTAATTATTCTTTTTTCTATTTATGTCATTTCTTTATTCAATTGCCCATCCTGTCCAAGCGGGGGGAATTTTTTTCTTGTTTACTTCCACCCTACATGCTCTGAATTTGTTGGCCCTTATAGCGGCTATATGTTATGAAAATCAAAATCTTAAAAAATTAGAGATTTTTTGTTTCTTCATTTGGAACTGATTTAGGCCCATTAAAATATAAAAATTCAAAAAAGCCGATATAACGACCACCCTAATGTACATATTGTATATTGAAGCTTATTTAATATAAAAATCATAAATAAAATCGTAACTCGATATACGCGTTGTCCTCGCATCACGCAGAAACTATTGGGTATATTGAAATGCGGTTTTTTGTAAATTGTTTTTATTAGCTCTGTGGTCATTATAGGATATATTTTATAAAAATTCAAGCTCAAGAAGGTACTCAAATGCATCATAATGATTAAAAATTCACTCAATTATGAATATAAAAATAAATGATTTCTGCTTCATTATGGGAACAAAATATTTGTATAAAAATTTTTTTAGCTGTCAGATTTTTTAAATTTCAAAAAACAATTTCTTTTTTTTATTCAAGACGTTTTGCCCATGTCTATGGACGGTCGAGTTCGTAAATGTAAATATTCGGCAATATCACAAAATTCATGTTGCACTTCTGCTGTCAAATACTGCCTGATCTACAGTTTTTACACTTTAAATGAAGCGTGAGTGCTTGCCCTCTACAGTTAGAGCATATTTTACCAAAAAAGGACGTTAATAGTAACATTTTTAAGGCAGTGATGCAGTTTATTTACATCTACGAACTCGAGGGACATCATCAGATACGTGCCGTAAAAAAGGTTGTTAGCTATTTCATTTCATTACTAAGCCACTAAGCTCTAAGCCATGGAGTTTGAGAGATATTCGGCCTCAAAACACCGAAAAGAACAAAAATGCAACTCAGCATTTGGACATTGTCTTTCTCCCTACCATCAATATTTCTTATATCGTTGAAAAGGTTATTGCAAGAACTTCATATTGTTATAAGGCCTATAAGCTGTATAGAGGTACATAGGCAGGGCTCAAAACATCAAATACCTCTCGAACCCATGTTAGTACAGGTAAAATAGGATAAATAAAACAAAAAAATTGGTACCACCATGAAACTTGGTGAAAACGTTTCATGTACTATGAGAATGAAGAATCAAAAGAGTCTATAAAAATATTTCATATGGAAGGGTGTTTTTTTGAAAGTGGGAGGGGCGTAAGTTGTGGTGTATCAAACGGAAAAATAAACTTTGGTGCAATCTAAGCATATGACACATGTTTTCAAGGTAGTTTTAAATGCTGAATCAAATGACACCAAAACCATGTCGATACGACCTCCGTGAAAAAAGTTATTGTCATTTTTGTGTTAGGATGACTATATTTTCAGTATAAAAGTCAGATATTATCGAAAATTAGTTGAAAATGGTGGTCCGTCGATAAAACCTGGCATAAATAGTTCATTTATCATGAAAAGCAATAATAAGAAGAGTCTATAAAAATATCTGTGGTTAAAGGGTGTTTTTTTGAGGGTTTAAGTGAGTGTTGGGGTAATGGTGGGATTATTACCATAGAACCTATTACAAAAATGGTACCCTCATGAAACTTTATAAAAATGTGGTATGAACTACCATAATAAAGAATCAAAAGAGTCTATAAAAATATCTATATGGTAGAAGGATGTTTTCTATGGGTGAAGGAATGTATAAAACTTTTTCCAAAAACTAAAATTATTTCCAAAAACAAATAACACCCTTTACCCAAGCCCACAAAAACACCCTTTCTTCCTTGATATTTTTGTTAACTACGTAAATTCTTCATTCTCGCAGTAAATGAAACACTTTTACCAAGTTTCTTGAGGGTTACCATCCTTTTCCATTTTTTTGAAAAAATAACCACACACTTCCCCCTATCTTCAAAAAACACACCCTTCCACGCAAAATATTTCTATAGACTCTTTTAATTCTTCATTCTATAAGTTAATAGCACATTTTAACAAAATCTCATGGGGGTACCATTTTTGTCACAGGTTTTATGGCAATATGGCACCACTACCCCAACTCACCAAAAAAAACACCCTTTAACCACAGATATTTTTATAGACTCTTCTTATTATTAATTTTCATGATAAATGAACCATTGATGCCAAGTTTCATCGAAAGACCATTATTTTCAACTGGTTTCCGGTAATATTTTACTTTTATACTGAAAATATAGTCATCCTTACATAAAAATGACAGTAACTTTTTTCACGGAGGCCGTATCAACTTGGTTTTGGTGTCATTTGATTCAGCATTTAAAACTACCTTAAAAACATGTGTCATATGCTAATGTTGCACCAAAGTTAATTTTTCTGTTTGATACACCACAACTTCCCCCCCTCTCCCCCTCAAAACACACCCTTCCATGCAAAATATTTTTATAGACTCTTTTGATTTTTCGTTCTCATAATGCATAAGACGTTTTCACCAAGTTTCATGATGGTACCAATTTTTTTTTTATTCGAAAGACTTTTCGTACTATTTTACCTGTACTATGTCCTACAGCTCCACAGCCATTTTCAACAATATGAAGTACATGCAATAATCTATCAACGATGTACGTGTGGTACATTGAGATTGAGAAGTAAGAAAAATTCAAAATCCCTTAATGGTCAGTTGCTTGCATTTCTGTTTTTTTCGGTGTTTTAGGCCGAATATCTCTCGAATACCATGGTTTAGAGCTTAACGGCTATATGATGAAAGTAGTTACACGTTATATCGTTTTCAATGACGAATGGCATATTTTTGTCGAGTAGGTAGACCGGCGGCGCGGTGCACCCATTGCATTACTGTTCTACTTTCCTTTTTCGGTGCCAAATATCTCTCGAGCCTATGTTTTATAAATAAAAGGCCATATTACAAAATGAAGTGTACGTAATATAATCACCTTTTCGAAGACGTTTGATACTATGCTGTTTAGTGGGTGAACCAAGGCCAGCGCCAAAAGAAAAATTGCATTCAATTCGCCGTTTTCGATGCCAAATATCTGATGGATAACACTACTTACAACGTTAACGGCCATATAACAAAATGAACAAAATAACCTTTTCAACTATGAGTGACGTATGGACCACTTTTTCAATTTAAAATTTTATACAAAAATGTAGTCAATTAGGTATATGACGATTTAGTAAAAAAAAATGTAGACCGTTATTTCAAATATTTAAATATTTTAACATTACAGGCATCAATTATTGTGATTTGATTGTAGGTCAGAACTTGGAAAATAAATATTTCAAAATTTAATCGCGGACAAAGTCGCGGTCATCGGCTAGTTTCCAAATAAAAATATTCCAACAAAATTGTATTTACTGGCAATACCCTACAACAACCACGTGCTAGCTACGAAAATACTACAACTTCTCTACGTAACACATGCGCACTTTTTGCCATGGCCACGTGCTCGACAGATAATGTCTGCAAAAAACAAACCCCACTTGACTAACCGGGAAAATGAATAGAAAAACCAAAATAATAATCATATGTTTTTGAAAATAGAGAAAAGCTTTCTCCCGACTCTCGACCTATAACACCCACACACAAACACTTGTGGAAAACTCCCGAAAGCAGCTCATTTTCCTCCTTAATTCAACTCCCTCTTCCACCCGCTATTCGTTTTGCTTGTCGTATTTGCACGTATCTGCACATCATCGTCATAGAGAAATATTTTCCACAGTCGAGTGTCGAGGAAGAAATTTTCATTCGCCTGTCGGAGATAGAAATTCAGTGATTCAGTGATTGTCAAGACTCCAAAGTGCACGGAAGCGTTTTGGTGAAAATTCCGTCGCGATTTTTCTCGTCATCCGTTCTGACAGATGTTTTGGCACAGATAGATCTGTTAAAATCACAAAAAAAAAGTAAAAATTAAAAAGAAGAATAATAAAAAGATACCAAGCTGATTCCGAGTTGTATGCATTCGGATGGAAAATTTAATTGAGCATTTAATTGCCCGTTGATTGATGACCAAAGTCAAAGCGAAAAGCAATTTTCCTGCGTGGGGCTGCGGCGTGGGGTTACATCAGCAAGTTACAACACTGCGTGTTGCCTCCATCTCCATGAGTGCGTGTGTTTTTTGTTAAGTGTTCTTTGTTGTTGTTTCGTGCGGATTCTGGGGTGAATCTGTGTTTTGTTTTCGCGAAATTTATGTTCGCGGATGGATAAAGAGAGTTGGAAATTGTTTAAATGCGTAAAATGAATGATTTTACAATTTGCAATGGTGAATGAAGTCCTCGAATTAAATTCAAATTCTGATTTAATTTTTGAGTCACAAGGTTTATTGGCCTTAGCCAGTGGCAGCAGTAATAATAATTGTTCTGGCAAAAAGAATAATCTGAGACCTGACGTGAACAACCATCATCATAATCATCAGCGGGAACGACACTTTTTAGACTCAGACGGTGAAGGCGACGACGACGACAACGAGGAACGTAGTCCACATGAAAATTTGACTTGGACATTTTTTGAAGAAGTCTCAACATTGGATAAGCATCTTAGGAGTGAGGTGAGTCCAGAACTTTCCTTATTGTTAGAATAGTATATATTATACCACTTTGAAAATCTAAGGGCATTTTTCAGAAAAATGACCACTATTTTTTCAAATATTTAGTTGGCTTAAATACTAAACAAATTCCGCGAGTTTTGACTATTGATGTTGGTTCGGACCCCAAAAATGTCTATTCATTACCTTTTAAAAAAACTAACAGAAAAGTTTGTAGTAGTTATATAAACGTATTTCTTCAAATATCAAAAAAAAAATTACCATTCAAAGTTTCACTATTCTTTGTCATATTTTGGGTGTGTTTAGGTGACTTTCTCCAATAAACTGAACTGTCACTTTGAAAAGAATTTTTGGTACCATTGTATCCACATAAAATTGATTGTTAAGAAAAGGCGGTTGCAATTTTTATCATATACTTTTAAATTAAATCTAAAGCAATTGGCTGCATTAAAAGTTGAGATAGAAAGAAATTGAATGATCTTTACTGCCCTACTTCAGTAATTTTTAGAAAACGTTGGCATCTTTACAGTAACATTTTAAACAATAAGTAAGCTAAAAATATGAAATGTAAAAAACCGTAAAATACACTTTGCCACTTGAATATTTTTCAAATTATAATTGTTGACATACACGTGTTAAAAATATTCCAAAATTTTTCACAAACATAATAAATATTATCTACAAGTTAAATCATAAACAAAAATATTTTCGAATAGAATTACACAAACTTGTTTCTGTGGTTCAATGGTATTAATTGCCTATAACCATTATAGGTACAAATACAAATAAGATATTAGTTTTTCAGTAAATAACATTCTTAACAGTAAAATGTGAAAAATTACTGAAAGACTGAATCTTTTGTTTGAAAGTTTTTGTGAAGGGGTCCAAAATATATGTTTTGTTAAAATTTTGGAATGCAATATTATTTGTACTTGTCAGAAATATATATGTTAAATTTCAGCAACATATTTCGAGCCGTTAAGAAAATACGCCCTTAACGTTTGGAAAGCCTCACTTATATTTTATATTAAAACTAACTATTTTAAGAATTTCCTCAATAGCTATAACATATGGAATTGTGTATTGAGTCACAAGATGATAAAGACTTCCTGAGATTGAGTTAAGTTTCAACTGATTTCTAAAAGCTGATGGAGTTTTCTTGGCTTATGTGTTAAACTGTCACTAAATTTTTTTTTTTTTTGTAACATAAGAATGGCCTTACCGTATCTTTTTTCAGATATAATGATATCCTATCGATTTATTTAAAAAAAAAATTCTATTCAATTTTTATTATTTTTAACTACCTCAAAAATGCTAGTCCTTCAAGAATCGTATACAGATTTCAATAGGTCTGACGAAATAATGCCATAGGACACTATGATGTCAATAATTAGCACTTCCTTAGTTGAGTTTTGCTCTTCATCTTCGATAACTTAATGTTTAAGCTTACCCAACACTTATTCAATGATGCTCAAATCTAGAGAGTAGGGTAAATGGAAATTTACAGTCTAGATTTTTTTTTTTTTTAGATTAGATGGATTGTTTTATTTCTTTAAAAGTAATGATAATTACAAAGTTAACAGTAGTTAATTAACAAACAATCTTATGAAGGTATGGCCTTGGCCGTCACCTCAGATGGCAATTAAATAAAAAATTCAAAAGTTTATGCTTTTTTTTTTAAAGAAACAAAATTAAAAAGAAAAGTTACTATTGAATACATGGGTTAGGATTTTTTTTATAAAGTAGAAAATAAGTTACGATTCTTCAATATTAATAAAGTAGGC
Source organism: Dasysyrphus tricinctus (assembly GCA_963921185.1). Taxonomy (NCBI): domain Eukaryota; kingdom Metazoa; phylum Arthropoda; class Insecta; order Diptera; family Syrphidae; genus Dasysyrphus; species Dasysyrphus tricinctus. The sequence continues at coordinate 42,827,040 of OY992532.1, read as the reverse complement.
AGTGAGTTAAAATTCTTCAGCTATTATTTTGGCCCTGTAGCTGGCGGCTTCCTTGCAAAATGCGGTAAGAGCTTCCCAGCCTTCACTTCCGTTCAGAATATCCAATGTTCTCTCCAGTGTGAGCTTTTTGCAGTCAAAGAAAACTCTTCTGATCTCTCTAAGTATAGGGCATATTGCTATAAAATGAAATACGTCCTCCCGAGCTCCTAGGTTGCATAAAGAGCAATATAATGGAAGATCCTCCCTGTGTGGCTTAAAATTCAAATTAAGCAGTTCCCCTCTGGCTTTAAAGATGGTTGAGATAACAAAGGAGCTGTTTTCATCCCGGAAATAGTTGCATTCGGCTAAGTCGTAGTTAAGTGTGCATAGTAATATTGTCTGTAAGGTGACGACTGCGCTGCGCCTGCTCTTTAAACTCCTTTCTAAGTTTCTCGTCCAATCTCCTTATAAATGAATACAACTGCTCTCTCCAATCATTGAAATTATCAATGGAAACATTAAGATGCAGGTCGTACGTACTTGCCAAAAGCTGCTACTTCTTGAAAAATAAAGATTTCGTAGCGATAGCATGCATTACAATAAGCCTTGTCAGGCGGTTCGCAGGATGAGACATTGCTTTAACAACGGAATTGAAATGAAGCTTCAGCGTTGCGATAAAAAGAGGTGACATTCCTGTTTCCAGCAAAAGCATATAGTTTGGAGAGTTAGACGGCAGTTTAAATAATCTTTTCAGAAAAAATCTTAACAGTTTTTCAACTTCTTCACTTTGTTCGTATCCCCAGACTTGCGCTGCATAAAACAAAACTGATTTCGAAGTTGCCTCAAATAGTTTATACTTGGCATTAAAACTGAGTGTACTTGAACTGATGCAGGATCTCCATGTGCTATTAAGCGCTGTTTTTGCTAATTGAAGCTTGTTGCCAAGATGACTCTTCATACTAAGGTTAGACGATATTTTCATTCCGAGATACTCATACTCCTTAACGATTTCAATATCTACACCAGCGAATTTCCATCTTTCATTACGGGCGTAGCGTCCTCCGGCCTTTCTGAATATCATTATTTTTGACTTACTTAAATTGACAGTGAGATTCCATTTCGCACAGTAATCTTCTAGGTCCAAAATCATGCGACTAAGTCCTTGAGGTGAGTCCGATAACAGGCTATATCATCCGCATACATAAGTACTCTAATCCTCCTTCCTGCAAACCAAATTCCACCGCAAAGCACTTCGTGCAGGTCTTCGAGAAATATAATAAACAAAAGAGTACTCAAAACACATCCCTGTTTTACACCCATTGTTGTTGAAAACCATTCCGACATATTTTTTCCATTCCACACCGCTGATTCGGTTTCCAAATACAAGAGTTTGAGAATATTAAGCATCTTCGTTGACATTCCAATCATTGACAATTTGTAAAATAGCGACCTTCTATCGATAGAATCAAACGCTGCTTTAAAATCTACGTAAAAAGTATAAAGTTTCTTTTTTTGATCCTGAAATGATTGTGCAATATTCATAAGGATGAAAATTTGGTCAATTGTTGAATGATTTTGCCTAAATCCAGCTTGAAAGTCACTAATTAAGTTTGCATCTTCAACCCATGATATTAGTCTAGCGTACAGAACGGAAGAGAAAATCTTTAATGAGCAGTTCAAGAACGAAATACCTCTATAATTCTGGGCTGCATTAATGTCACCCTTTTTATGAAGCGGGAAAAGAATTGCTTTGCGGAAGCCTTGCGGTAAAATATTTAAATTAAATATTTGGTTGAACGTAGAAGTCAACATTATTAAAGCCTCTTCAGTTAAACTTTTATAGAACTCGAAAGGTATTCTGTTTTCCCCTGGCGCTTTGTTTAACTTGGATTTTGCTATAGCTTCTTTGACTTCGTCCAAACTTATGTCATGGTCTAGATAGACATTTTCTATAAAAGGGCTGGCGTATTGCAAAACTGGGCCGTTTTTAACTGGGTTAAGAAGTTTGCAGAAATGCTCCTTAAGGATATTAGGGTGCAAGCCAACTCCGATTGTAAATGATCTTCCAGTTATTTCTCGTATGGCTTTCCAAAAACTTTTAGCATTGTTTGCGTTTGAAGCTTCCTGGACTAACTGGGCAAAATAATTTTTCTTTGAAACCAAGCAAGTTCGTTTAAAATCTTTATTGGCTGTCAAGTACATTTTCTTGAATACATCAGTGTTGAATTTACGAAATAATTTAAGCAACCTGAACGCTTTCTGTCTAGCCTTTTCACATTCATGACCAAACCATTTGTTTTTGGGAACGCAGTGTCTTCTTTGGTTATTTTTCGGAGCAGCTTTAGCAATAATTTTATCAAGCACATCCAATTTAATGGGTTCTTCCAGATCAAGACGAACTTGGGCTAATTCCAAAGTTAAGTTCTGCTGAAAAACCTCAACTTGATGCTCTCTTAAAGTAATTTTCGGTAAAAGTTGCATCTCAATTTCACTTGGCAAAGACATCAATACCCCATTAAATTGAAGTACCACCTCGATTGGCATGTGGTCCGAAAAGTTTTGAGCACCAACCTTTAAATCATGAATAATTCTCAAGAAATCAGGTGCTGCACAGCAGTAGTCAATACAGTCTAGTTAACTCCATATTGGAAGTTATTGTAATTGATCCGATTTGTCAAATCGAAAATGTTGACATATCTTCACGTTTTGAGTTTCCTATAGGATTGGAATCCATCATTATTAGAGGGATATGTCTGTATTTATACGTACCTTCATTAACTTTTTTTTCGTTCACCCCATCTCACAAACGAAAAAAGATATCGACTTCGGATACATGCATTTTATTTTATAGATAATAATAGCCCTGTTTTTTAGTGCATTTTTATCTTCGCTTACAAAAAAGTAGCATGTTAAATACAACAACAATTTGGTATAACACCGTATTGTTGTTGTATTTAACATGCAACTTTTTTCTTAACGAAGATAAAAATGCACTAAAAAACAGGGCTAATGTCATTGAGTGCAGAAAGGACTTTCACAAAAATTCAATGAATGGTTTTTTTACTATAGCAATTTAAACAGAAAAAAACCTTGCTAAATTTCATTAGTATTGAATATCTCGAAAACGAATGAATCTATCGACTTCAAGTTAATTTTATTTTACGTATATTGACGCAGGTATAATAAGGAATTGGTAAAATTATGAAACAGATCAATTTAGGTTTTTTGGTTGAAAAAAGTTTTTTGACTTCAATTTCAACAATGTTTGTGTATCTAATATCTCGAAGGCAAACCGATTTTAAGTCTCAATGTGATTGCATATTGAAAACTTGAAAAATTTTTGAAAGATTATGAATTGGCGATTTTTTAATAACGAAGTAAAATCGGGCCTCTATCTTCGGAGAGCATGAATGAGAAATTATCTGAGTGGGTCGCACCCAGACTCTTTTTTTTGCTTTCCAACCAAATTAATATTTTACTTTAACCTGATGTATGAATCGGATCATTTTTCTGCTCAAAAACAATTGGCAATTGTCCAAACATATCCTTAAACTGCTGCAAGGATGTTTTCAATATTGTTTTGTAGAATCCCGTTGTCATTTTACAGATTAGAAAAACTTAAACTTATGTTATCTTAACTTGAGGCAATAGTACCTGCCTCTTGCGACCAAAAGCTCAAATTTTTTCCCCCTGAAAATACTTTTTTGCTATTGCTGAATTTGATGCTGATATCACAGTATTTCATGAAAGAAGATGTAGATAAAGTACATTGATAAGTGAATATGTTTTTTCTTTAAGCTTAGGCTCTTCAGATGTTGTTTTTACTGACAGCAAACCATATTAGCTTATAAGTTATAAGACTCCATGAGCTTTTAGAAATCAGTTTAAACTAAACTTAGTCTCACGAAGTCTATCTCATCTTATTGTGACTAAACACTCATTAAAGAAGACAAAAACAAAACTAAAAAACATTAAGGACATTATAATGTTGGTACGAAGTTTAATCAAAATCGTTTGAGCCAAGTTTAAAAAAAAATAAAGGCATATTGTAGATAAGGGTTTTTCAAACTGTTAAATTTATTTCAAATTCTACAATAGTCTAAAATTATTTGTTCCTACTTCACATACAAGTATCTAGATATAGCTTGAAATCGTAGATTTTTGTAGTTAAAATAGTTTTTGCTAGCTCCATTTCATTGTTTTGTTTTTGTTTATATTCAACAATAAATACCAAACTTTCTTAACCATTATCTCCCACAAATTATTCATAAAATACTGTTTTGAACAGATTGTGCATCCACGTTAATTCAAACTTTTAATCTCTAAATATAAATGATCCCTGATGGTTTTTGATGTACTTATTCAGTTTTCAAAAACTACATATATGAATTTCTTCTATCGACTCTGGGTTTTTTTGTGGCCATCTCCTTTGGAAAACACTTTTTTTTTTAAATATAATTATAGATCAAAACTAAAAAATTCTATCAAAATATCTATATTTTAGGCTATTTTGAATATACATTCTTTTCAAAAACAATTACGTTTGTTTGGTCCATGCTTAAAACCGGAAATGCTACTAAATTCATCCATGTGCTTCTGAGAGAATGGTCACACTGGCCTCTTTTCAATATTTTTGGTATAGCTCGAAAACTATTGCAAATTTGAAAATTTTAAAACTTTTCCTCAAATTTAAATTTTCTATCGAAATATGTTGATAGTTTACGAATTTTCATAAAAATTTAAACAGGAAAAGTCAACAAAAACCAAATAAAAAATCGAACAATCAAAAATTTTAAATTTTGTTTCTAAATTCCAAAAATACGCTCAAGACACACTCAAACAAATTTAAGAAGAGTTTTAAGGCCTTTATATGACATGTTAGTATAATTGAAAACTGCCAGAGATATAGCCATTCAAACTTTACTATTTCTTATAATTTGTAGCAGTTTTTGCCCGAAACCATATTTTTAGTACTACACCACACACTTAACATTTCGTACACCTAGTACCAAATCTTATATTAATCGGATCAGCGCGTTCAGCCTGAAGGCATTTAAAAACAGCCGAAAAACAAAATTGCGAACTTGCGTACTAATAAAATAGCCGTAGTGTCATATCTGATCAAAATCTTGATTTGGAATATTTTTACAAACGTGAAATTTGCCTGTGCTTCACAAATGTTATGCGCAGTTCATTAAAAAAATTGAAAATCTTAAATTTCTTGTTTAAGTTAGTTTTTGTTAACTTTTCATGTTTAATTTTTTTTTTAATTTTCCATTCCAATAGTAAATTTAGTTTTGAACAATCAAGTAAAGTGTAAAATTGTAAAATTCCACTTACTTTCAAAGCTATACCAAAAATATTGAAAATTGGCCAGTATGACCATTCTATCAAAAAAGCGTGGGTGCACTTAGCAGCATTTTCGGTTTTAAGCATTCTTATGGGCCAAACAAACATATTCAATAATAAAAACTCTTGCACGAAATTGTTCCATTAGACCCCTCGATGTCAACTATAGCATACGTTAAAAAGAGAATTTTGATAATTTTAAACGATTTTAACATCGTACACCATCTCTTAACATTTGGCTAAAGTAAAATCACCAAATAGTTGTTTTAATTTTTAAGTACTGGGCTAAATTGTACGGGAGCGGGTCAAAATTCTGGTTTCAAAGTTCTGCTTTTCAAAATTCTGTTTTTTGCACGAAAATTCTGTTTTTCAAAATTCTGTTTTTTTTTCAGTTGTCTTTCGAAATTCTGCTTTTCAAAATTCTGTTTTTCAGAATTCTGTATTATAAAATTTTAAGCAATAAAATTCTGCCAATTCTGATTTTTCTCAAAAGCGGAAAAGAAAAAAGTGATATTTTAACTTTATTGTTAGATAATTCAGTGCAAAACTTTCTTCCAATCTGGAAGAGATTTTGTTTTTGCTCGTCATTTATTTATGTTATTTTATTGCTGCACAGCACATATTTTTCTACAACGAACTATCCAAGCACAACTTATATTTCACTTTATTTTGTACTTTAAGGGTTAATGAAGCTGTAAACGTAAGTGCAAAAGTTGAGTAAAGCCTAGTTTACAGTTTGATTCAGGTGCAACACAAAATTATATTGGTTGTTGGTTAACAGTTTCATGCAAAATAATACCATTGCTGTCATGGAATTTCATGAAAACGATTGGCCGGCAATTGTTTTGCGTGCGAAAAATATTGTGGTGAATAATAAGTATTTTTTATGGTTGGCTTACACATTGAAAAGAAAATATATTCACCTTACAGTATTGTTTGCATGCAAATGATTTTTGCACCCAAAAATAATTGTTTTCCATTTTTAGGCCTATAGTTTATTAATTAAGTCTAAGTTAATGACTCAATGCGTGGCTAAGGCCAAGGCAAACTTTTTTCGTTTAGAATATTATATAATTTTTTCACAGAATAGGTGCATGATATTTTACAAAGTTTTGTTTTGTATGAGCACGGAACTGTAGACTATGCTCATACCTACAATTATTGTCTTAGGTAAAAGAGCAGTCTTAAAACTAAATGTAAGAAATGCTCACTATTTTATGATGAGATAAGTAAAACAAACTTGCTTTACATCACTCTGCCAATAATTAAAAGAAGGTTTGGAAAATGTTAAAAAGCGTTAAAAGTTAAAAACATTTTTCAAATCTTCTTTTTATTATTGGCAGAATTTTGTAAAACAGAATCTTGAAAATCAGAATTTTGAAAGGCAGAATTTTGAAAAGCAGAATTTTGAAAGCAGCATTTTGAAAAGCAGAATTCTGAAAGCAGAATTTTGCAAAAAGAATTTTGACCCAGCCAGAATTTCGACCCCAACCCAAATTGTAAATGTCATTTTCCTCTAACAAAAAATCTTGGTAATTATTGTACATAAATGTACTTCAAAGAGTTTAATTGTGCTTTTTATGACAGCAAATTATATTTTTTTTAATAACATCTTAGTAAAACTGTTAAGATTATATAAATTAAATGGAAGAATTGCAATGAACAAATTGCAACAAGAGTTATGCGAACCACAAATACAAAGTAACTTTTAATGACAAATTGAAAAAAGAGCTTACCAAAAACTATACAATTATTGGCACTTCGATATTATTACTTATTTTAAAGTGGTAAAATGTTGTTTTGATTTTTAACGTTTAAATCGGCATGGATGAATTTTTTAACTATGCATTGTTAAAAGAATATTGATTGGCAGTGCCAAACATTGCAAATACATAGGATGTAATTATTGATGCCCCCTGCAAATAATTGAACCTTAGTCTTTTTCGGACCTAATTATTGCCCCTCATTTAGTTTATAAAAAATGATTTTGTATCAACTTTAATTTAAAAAGCCTAATTTAAAGCATTATTATTATAAATAAAATAAGTTATCATCAACAAATTGAAAAACATTTTTCCAAATTATCGCCTTCCTCTTGATCTTCGTTCTAAGCATTTACAACTATTTCAGTAAAAATTCTTCACAGCAACAAAACCATAATATGAAGAAAGGGTATAGTTTATCAATTTATTTTATTTATTTTATTTATTTTATTTATTTTATTGATTTTATTTATTTATTTCAAAAATCACTTAAAAGGTAGGATATGAGTCTTAGTTTCAAAAGTCTTCTATTCCACATTTGAGAATTTTGACTTTTGAGTAAAACGAAAAAAAAGCTTTTAAAAGCTACAAAAAAGATATAAGCGATTAGTTTTAACGCTAAAATATTTCATATGGTTTTGAACATTGAACCTATAGGGATGCCCCTAAAAATTATAAAAATCAATTTAATTTGGAAAAGAAGAGTTTTGAAAATTACGATTGGAATTGATTTGATTTGTATGGGAATAGATGACTTTTGATTAAAGAGTATAGGACTAGACAAGTTTTGAAATTAAAGAAAATTATTTTAATTATTAAAAAAAAACAAACACATGTATGTACATAACATATTTTCCCCTTTTTCAATGTCATTGAAATGCACGAGCTTGATTTTTTCCATGCCTTTTGAACATAAGAGCAAGTACGTCCGACTGAGTCGTTCATTTTATTTTTGTAAATGTATCGTATCAGTGCTTAGTTTTGTATATTCCCAAAAACTTCAGATAAGATTTATTAGATTATTTAAACGTTTTCAAACTTTAAACAAATAAAGAAGTATTATTAGTAAATAACTGGTATCCGCTCCTTAATACACATGTTATAGCTGGTACCTACACGGAAAGATAACTTGTCCATTTGATAACTTTTTTTTATCAAAAAATAAATGATATCTTTCCAGCATTTATCACTTCACCAAATTATCCACTTCATCAAATTGTGATGATTTTCTTATACAACACATAATGTCGCTGTCACTGTCACATGTCACATGCATGCAGTGCTCTACGAAGTGTATACAGGCAGTAGTAAACGGTTCTATATCACAAGTGTGCGTGTGTGTTAAGAAGTTATCCGTTCATAATACGCGAAATTTGTCGAGTAAGGGCCTGGCAATCGGAGCATGATCCAACGTTTTCTTTGAGAAATTGCAAAAACAATTTGATCACTGCTTAACCTAGTGATCGCGGATTGCGTTCTATTTTCCAGGCCTTTAAAGTTTGTACGTTAACACACGTCACAGACTATTACACATTTGTTAATAAGAATTACAAGTTAACAAATGTAGAAATGCTAGCAAATTGTTCGTATATTAATAAGGGGGAAAGAGTTTCCTACTACTATCTATAATATTTAGGTCGAGCTTCTTGTAACCTTCTTATAAATTAAGAGCTCATTCGCCATACATCATTTTCCCAGAAGAAATTATTTGGGTGCAAATTGGATTTTGGGCGAAAAGGGATTTGACCATAATTTGATTATCATAAAAATAAAATGCACGAGAAGTTGCTTTAGAATTAAGAACTTTTAAAATATTATAGAAAAAATTGAATTGTTTAAACATTTAGTTAAATAGCTTAGAGCTAAAAAAAAAAAATCAATTTCCCCTCTGGAGAGTTACAAAAAAAACTTAAGTTCAAAATTAGAGAAAATCGCATCATTGGCTTATAGGCTGTTAATCCAGACACAAACAGGCAGAATTGTACCACCCACTTTTTTCGGGTTCTCTATAATCATAATGTTATGTTTGATGATTGTTATCTCGAAATTTGTTTTTGCACGAATCTAAAATTTGCCTTATAGAGATCTCTAACAAATTGTCAAAGTCAAAGTGACAGCTAACAATTCGGCACGTTTGACAGACGCTATTACCAAACAAACAAAATCCAAATATTTACACCCCACTTCAAATGAATAAGGACACAAATTTTCAAGGGTACTTTTTCAATTTTTTCTTAACATTGTGCATTAATGAATCATTTGATTATCCTTAGCTATTGTTTGTTTATGATGTTGGGAAAAGAAAACAGAAAGATTAATTCAAAAAGCACTGCTATTTTTCCTCCAGCTCTCTTCAGTCTTTCCATAAGGGAAAATGCAGTCTTTTTGTGTCAACTAAATACCTATAAGCTCAAATATTGAAACTGGTAATAAAAGTTAATGGATGGAAGTATAATACTTTTTTTGAAATATTTTTTATTGTTTATATATATTCTCGGACAATGCACAATGTTTGATAAAAAATTGACAAACCAACTATGAAAATCCATGTGCTCATTCTGTTGAATTGGAGTGTATTTGCCTCCGAAATAAAAAAAGAAATGGGTGTTACCTAAATGTCATTTGTGCCGAGGTCCTGAGTTTGACATTTAGAAATGTACATTGGTATTTGCTAAAAAGCCCTATTGTACCTACATATGTCGCAAGTAAAAATTAGGTGAGGTAAGGTTAAAAAAATAAATTATACGAACCAGCTCACTTGGATCTCTGTTTTTCAAATGTGCTCTCCAGGATGTAGGCACGGTAGATAGGTATGAGAAGTGGTAAGAAAATGCTTTAAAGGAAACTATGTAGGGTCTGAGGAGCTACCCTGAAGAATCCTCAATTCTGAGTGAATTTAAGATGTTCCTTAGTGGCAACAAAAACAAGACGAAATGTGACGCCACCCATCTAGTCTAAAAAGTGTTCTCCCAGACTGACTTTCTTATTTTGGCTATTCTGAAGTATGCATTCACAGAGGAAGTGAAATGAGCCCTCATACATCTCCATATCCTGTTTGCTTACTGACAACTAAAAAAACACATACTCAATACGACACTGATCGATCCCAAAATATGCCACATCAAGAAAAAAAATAACAACATATTTTTAACTACAACGAGTATTTTAGATACCTACTAATTAAAGATTGTTTCGATTAGTTGACCTAATAATTGGTTTTTTCAACTGTTTAAATTTTCAATTTTCCATTAGATTCGATAAGATTTGGTCTAAAAATAATTTTTAATTAATAAAATTTAAAACGAATCTCATAAAAACTAGTTTCCCTTCACCTTTTTCAAATTTTATCATATCTGTGTTGGAATCACTTTCAATTATAAAAGCAAATGCATTCAAGCACATATTCTAAGACATTAAAAAAATAATTTCTTAATTTTGAAAATGAGTTTGTTTATTACCATTGAGTTCAGTGCCTTCAAGTCTATCGGATTTGGAGTTGTCAGCTAACTGTCGAACCAACTATTGTACCTGGGCGAAACGCATTTGGACTAAAAGGTCACAAAAAACTTTAATTCGAAATTCATTCAGTACTCAGTAGACAGTTAATATCCCCACAAAAACAAAAGCAAAAGTAATGCTGAAGTGAAAATCGAAGGCTATGGACAGTTTTATTTATCATTTGCCATCAACAAGGAAAAGAAGAACAAAATATGTATGTAGGTAACTAGAGTTATTGAGTAGGTTGATTCTCTAAAAATCTGTATTGTTTCAGATTTTTTAACAAATAATCAAAAAAAAAAAAACACAATACTTGATACGAGTATATTATTTTCATAGACATTTAAAATTATTCTTTTAACTTTCATTTATTTTTACCATGACCTTGACCCTCAAAAAGACAAATACCATAACCATTTGCATTAAAACGTTTGTATAACATCATAACCTCTCGAAGACTTTCAAATTGTATAATCTCAAACTTTTATATTCATTCAACTTTACTCGCTTAACGAACATCCAAGACAACCTTCAAAATAAGCATTATACCCAATCGTCACATAGTTGAATTAAATTAAGAACAACAACAACAACAATACCAGTGTAACATTCAATTTTTCGGGGAAAACATGTTCTGAAATTACAGACAAAAACCAAACCCACCCGCACTGCCAAAACAAATTTCAAATGCATATCGCCCTCCATATGGAGAGGGCCAATAAAAATGCTAATTCCCAGGCAATAACCCTTATGGAGTCTGTTTAGACGGTGTTTCCAGTGTTGCCCCAATTGAATGACTTTATATGTACATACATACATATTATATCCACATATGCAGGGGTATAAAGGGAAAGGGATTGAACTTAAAAATGATATACATCCTTGCGACACATTGTTCCGCATGGAATATTATTACAGAACATACGTTTATTTCAAATGTGACTCTCTCTAAACTTTGTATATTCTATGTGCGGTTGTGTGAAACGAAATAACCGGTGAGTATAGGGACACCTACCTACCCATATTTAGATGGAGAATGGAGGAAACAGGTAATACGGCTAACGTGGAGTTTAATTCAAGGATAACACACAAGCTCTAACGATTTTCTAAATTTTAATCTTGAAATCCTCTAATGAAAGGAGTGCTTATAGGAGAGTACGTAAACCATATTAGACACATACGCTTGCACATACTATAGGACTTTGAGGCGGTTTTATTTTATAAAATTATTCATTGCGTTGTTCTGGAGGATGAAATTAATAATACACCCATAATGGTATTCTAGCTAAAGCTATGACTGTAACTGTTAACTGAATTATACTCGTTCTTATATAAATTAATATTGCTATGTAAATTTGTAAATTCTAAAAGAGGCCATTCACACTGAGACAGTCGTAACGACTGTCGTAAAATTGGTACAGATTTTCAATGGAAAAATTACAGATTCAATCGTGAAATTTTTATAATTATCATTATGTGCCTCGTGTGAATTGAGATTCGTTGGAAATCTTAACGAACCTTGCGATTGTTTTTGTGATCGTCTCAACGTGAAAAGCTATTTCAAATTATTTTGATTGGAATTTTTTTTCGAAATATATTTTTTTCAAAAAATAATTAATTTCAAACAACATTTTGTTGAATTTGGTGACAGCTTGACCTCGTATCAAAAAAAAAAACAAAAAAAATAGACTAATAATCCCACCACTTTATTGTTTCTATTTTTAATTTCATTTATTTTCCATTTTTTTTTCAATAAGCTTAAGAGGTGAGCTTATGTATGTGAGAGAAAATTTGTGTTGACACAAGTTTGTTTATTTTGAAAATTTTACTAAATTATGAGCGTCATTTTGAAAATATAAATTTAATTTTGAATTAATTTTTGTGGTCGCATTATTTTAAAAATGTCTCATATTATAAAGAAATTTTGAAAATAAATTCTTCTGTTTAAGTGGAGTGACTGAATATTTAAAATTCAAGTTAAAAGTTCAAGTGAGCTCAACTCCATAATTGCGTTTCGGCAAGGTACGATAGTTGGGCTCATCAGTTAGATGACAGTATCTTAATGCTGTGATTTGTACATTAGTCGGTAAACATCGATACAAAATTGCGTCTTAGAAGGGTACGATAGTCATCTAACTGATGAGCCCAACTATCGTACCTGGGCGAAACGCAATTATGGAGTTGAGCTCACTTGAACTTTTAACTTGAATTATAAATATTCAGTCACTCCACTTAAACAGAAGAATTTATTTTCAAATTTTCTTCATATTCTATTACTAGCTGATACCCGCGACTTTGTCTGCGTTTAAATGTTGAAAGATTAAAAATGTCCAGCTACTTGTGACTGAGAGCTTACAGCAGATTTTGCGTGTTAGTGTTGGAGTAAAGACTATTTTAAGTTCGCCTTCAAGACCGTTTAAAAAAAAAAAAAAACAGAGTTCAAAGTAAGACACTTGTTTTTTTTAAAAGTCTTGCAGGGCGAACTTTAAACTCAAATAATCTCGGATTCCGTGATATATGATCCAAGAAGCTTATCTAGAAAGGAGTGAAAACCAATTTCAGCTTACACGATTGCCCTCGAAGTTGCGTTCATATTTTGCGTGCATTGAATTTGATTCAAATATTATTAGAAACGATCGTAATTTTTTCAAAAATATGTATGTTCGGTACCGTCCTAAGTAATTGTCTTGAGGAACTTTTTTTGTTAATTTGTAGATGGTTTTATTTAAAGCCTCAGAAAAATGGGCAAAAATAAGAGCTGTTCCCAAAATATGAAAACTGTGGTCGAGTTCGTGAATGCAAATGCTCAGCAACACGAAAAAATTCCGTTCCAAATGTCCGTTCTACACATTTTCCACTTTAAATGAGGGAGACCAAATTTTACCAGAAAATTTCATTAAAAGTACCATTTTTTAACAATTATTTTTGGCAGTGACACGGTATTTTACATTTACGAACTCTAGGTATAAATATTCAATATCCTATTCAATAGGAGCATTTTCAGAGGATCTAATATGCTCTAAAAAGATGATCCATGGTGCTATTAAAGGGTTAAAATAAAACATGTTAATATAGACTAAGAGCCCACAGCATATTTTGGGTGTGATTGATAGCAAAAAAAAGAAGTATAGGCGTCGAAAGCTTCATTAAAGGCTATTCAAAAAATCAAAGTCTTGCAGTTCACAACTGGGGCCTTTGCGAGAAATAGTGCAACGAAAAAAAATATGAATGCAACTTCGAGGATAATCGTGTTAGCCGAAATTGGTTTTCACTCCTCCCTTGATACGCTACGCGGATCTCATATCACGGAATCTGAGATCATTTGAGTGTTTAATTCGCCCTGCCAGACTGTTTACAAAAACCGTTTTTCACTTAGAATTTTGAATTTTTTAAACGGTCCGGTAGAGCGAACTATACACTCAAATGGTCTCAGATTCCGTGATATGTGATCCGAGGAGCTTATCTAGGGAGGGGTGAAAACCAATTAGGCCAAAACGATTATCTTGGAAGTTGCATATTTTTTTTTTTTCGATGCACTGTTTCTCGCAAAGGCCCCAGTTGTGGACTGCAAGACCTTGATTTTTTGAATAGCCTTTAATGCAGCTTTCGACGCCTATACTTCTTTTTTTGCTATCACTCACACCCAAAATCTACTGTGGGCTCTCGGTCTATTAGCTTTGAAAACCCTAAAAGAAAATAATAGACAAAAAAAAAGACCAAAAGATTATCGGGTTGGCTCGCACGAGATTTTAATTTGCGAGATTTTGATTAAAAAAATGTATTTGTTGCAATGCAATTCAATTTTGCGACATATCCGTCCTACTGCTAAATATATTATCCAGTGTCTGAGTACTTTTAGACCACACTGTTATTATTAATTTGAACTAATGATGAACAAGAAAGAGAGTGAACATGGTATGGTATATCCAGTTGTAAGGTGTCATTGGGAAGAAAAATTATGCAAAGTGCTCTTGGGTAGGTATGTTCGATTCGATTCGATGATTCGTTGCTGTGAAATTTGAAGTTGCGAGATTTTGATTTGCGAGATTTTAAATTGCGAGATTTTGGTTGAAATTTGCGAGATTTTTAGGTTGGAGATGTAAATGCGAGATTGTAAAAAGCGAGATTTTGTAATTGCGAGATTATGAATAACAAGATTTTAATCTTGCGAGATTTCGTTATTCGAGATTTTTAAAAAAATGCGAGATTTCGTTATTCGAGATTTTGGTTTGCGGGATATCGTAGCGCTCCCAAGATTATCGCCTCACTTTCCGTCAGAGTAAGGCTTATCGTTTTGCCACGATTATTGATATCAACGTGCCATTTTATCCCAATTCTAAGAAACCAGCTTCTAGAATCAGGTTTAATGACATGCGTTGCTTGCAAAAAACCATGCGCGTGTCAATAAATCGTCGGTTCAAAGGTAAAACTCACTAAGCGCAGAAAAAAATGTTCAAGAAAATGAGAATTAAATGCATTTTGTTAGTCCAAAAAGTCTCATTTGGCACGGTTATTATAGAGACATTTAAAGGCATGCCCGGGAACTTTATTTAAAAATTTTCAAAACCTGACTTTTCAGCTTTAAAAAGTATGTTTCAATTAAATTTCCTCCAAAAGTGTTATATGTTAATTAGTGAGTTTTACCCTTAAGCCGACGAAATAGTCCTTAACTTCGATTGTTGTTTGCGAGATTGCATCGGAAAAACTAATCTTATTTTCGCATAAGTTGGTTTGGGTGAAGAATCCAATTTTGCCATCCGGTCCAAAGTCGTTAAAACGATTCGTAATATACGAACGTATTTTTGAAATTTAAAATTCATAAAACTTTAATTCTTACAGAAGTATTTTACAATGTAATAGAAATTATTTATTTTTAAATTCGTTTTTGAGTGAAAATTTCGTCAAAATATTGCATTTGTGTACCTTCTTGAGCTTGGATTTTTATAAAATATATTCAATAATGACCACTGACCTAATAAAAACAAATTACAAAAAACCATTCCAGTCAACAACAGCTGATATTTTGCTGTCAAAATAATTCTCCCTCATCCATAATGCTTTATAACTTTTTCTCACAGACTTCGCATGTGCGAGGGAAACACCCTCTTATTATGAATCCAGGGATGTGAGCAAACTCAGTCAAATTAAAATATCCCTTAAATATCCCTTTTCTACATTGGTGAAACTGAAAAATTGAAAATGTCTGATAAAATTTAGAACGAGTTTAGATAAAAGTAATTTTAGTATTTGTTCATGAAATTGGCCATTAGACTTCTTCAGTTTATAGTAGGTAATGAAATTTATAGATCTATCGGATGTGTGAGGGACTGGAATGGCCGAGGTAGACAATAGGTGAAGCATAGAAAGTTCGTTATTTGGAGAACTTCTCAATCAAAATTGATTATTGGTTATTGGAGGCAAATTTGAAAAGAAGAAACAAACCAAGGAATATTACGTAAAGAATAGGTTAGGATTCGAAAAAAATTGTGGACAAAAGAATTAAAAAGTTTTTTGAGGTGGTGATTCGAAAAGAAGTTTTGAGCATCAAAACTAACTTGATGCTGTCTCTTGTCATTTATTTTTTCAAAATAAAGTCAACGGCATGTAAAGAAGGGTTCTAAAATAAAGTTGACGCAATTTATATGAGTTGCCTGCTTGACAGGTGAGGTGAAAGCACTGCGTTGCGTTTTCGCAACGTTCGTCTAATGAAGTAGCATTTGAACCTAAAAACAATATTAGCACTTCTTTGCGTTTTCAAATCAGAATAAACGGTTTTTTCTCGGAATATTGTGTTTTTATGATTATATTGCACGAATTTTTGAAATAGTGTCAATTTTTGTTGCATCCTGTCAAACAAAAGGATGCGTATTCTAATTCTGAGAAAAGAAAAAAACAATTCATTCAGTGCTATATTGGAAAAACCCTTTTTACCATCCACGCAACCTTATTCTTAGAAGTGATTAGACAGTAACTCCTGCGTATAGGAAACTTCAAAGCACAGGTAATTTTTCTAATGAGCGTGGTCCCTATAAGAGAACTCTACTGTACTCAGGTACGGTACTGACTTGCACTCCAAGTGCATATTCCAATTCCCAGAAAAAAATTAAACCAATTGATAAACGCATGCTGTTTTGGAAAACCCAATCACGTATATAAGTTTTTTGCATTCGATTTATTTTTTACTTATAAGCTGTGAACTGTGCGGTCAAGTTGTGTAGTTAAAAAATATATCTTCGTTAAAAAAAAGTGCAAAATTATGTATCGCAGATAGTTTTTATCAGCTAGAGAACTCGAAGAGTTATTGATGAACCCGAGCTCTGACGAAGAAGACGAATTTAATTTGGATTTAGATGCAGCAGTTGAAACAAATTTATAATTTTGCCTCCAAAAATTGATGCTGTAAGCGATAATGAGGAGATTGATAATAATGTGCAGCTTTTGGAAGATAGAAACGTGTTCCCAAATGAACTAGCGGGTGAAATTGAGATTGAATGTTGTACTGAGATTACTTTCGAAAATCGATAAACCAAGCCAAGAGCCAACACACGGTTACTTTCGACAACTTTTTACGTCGCACAAACTTATCTATCGTCTTTCAAAATTGAATTACTTCGCAACTGATAATTTTTATTTATTCTTAATTTTTATAGTGAAATATCAACCGTTCTAGTATTTACAGGCACAGTTCGTGAAAATAGAAGTGGTTAGGCAATATTGACGGATCCAAAACAAATGAAGAAAAAAAGTCGTGGTTCTATTGATTTTGCATTCGACAAGGAAAATGAAATTGCAGCTGTGCGTTGGAACGACAATTCCATTGTAACAGTTTTATCAAATCATTTGATGGACCAACCAATCGAACAAGCAAAACGATTTGATCGCAAAAAGAAGAAACACGTAAATATTCAAATGCAATTCGCGAATACAACATAACGATGGGAGGAGTTGATTTGTTCGACAACGCTACAAGCAACTATCGTATACGAATTCGAGGAAAGAAGTGGTACTGGCCACTTTTATCAAATGCACTCGATGCAGCATTGGTAAATGCATGGAAGTTACACTGTATTTGCAAAAAAAATGCTAAGGAAACAGCAATGACACAACTAGAATTTAGGACGTTTGTTGTAGAGTCCTTGTTGCGATCGGAGTCAATTGTTCAACATGTGCAACGAAGGGAAGGAAACCCCAATGAAGTGGTTCGTTTCGATGACATCAAGCATACAGTCACCAAAACAGAAAAGCGTCTTCGATGTCGCAAGTGCTCCAGCCATACCGTTTTTTCCTGCAAGAAATGTAATATCCCGCTTCATCCAAAATGCTTCGACGCATACCACACAAAAACCCAGTCTTTATAAGCATATTTTGATATAGTGTATACTTTCTTATAAACTTCTTCATTGTAACTTTTAATTTATACCTATTTATTAGGTACATTTTTCATAAAATTCTCAAATAAATTTCATTCATGTTCCATCTTAAAAAAAAAAAAAATTAATAATTTTGCTACCCCTTTCGCCGAACGTTGCGAAAACGCAACGTGAATTTTCCGGGAAACTATAAGATTTTCCAAAATTTTTTTTTGGGATTTCCCTTAGTTAGACCAAAAATAGACAGTGTATGAAATTTCACGTTTCTAACTCAACTGGAACTGGTAGCCGTCTTAAATGGGTTAAAGCAGGGAAAGGAAAGTTCATTATAAACTGATTTTTCCCTTGGATTTGTTCCCTTCTTCAAACTTTGTATTTACCAATTTCACAGATAAAATGGTGAAATTTAAATTCGTAAAGAATTAAAAACATTTTCCTTCAAATTCACCCAGTAGGTGCTCCAAAATTTCATAAGGAGCCAGCTTAATATTCGAAAATTGCAACAGGGTATTGAAAAGTATATTTTTTATTTTTGTACATACTCTTGAAGATATTGTTTAAACAAACTTGTATCTAGTATACGGTTTGATACAGATTTTGAGTTATTAAACTTTTTTTTTCCACAAAAGCACCGCATTAGTTTGAGCAAGGGAACAAATCCATCGTACTTTTGTGAAATTATTTCACATTTGACCACAATGAAAACAAGATTGCTGAGTATAAATTTTGAATTAAAAAAAATTGTGCAAACATTTATAAAGTTTTTTTAATTACCCAAAAATTTTATTTTTGGACTTACATATTCCCTTCCTCAAACTGCCGATTACATTGCAAACAATGAAAAAACACTTCATATATTTTTATTCTACTTTTTGACTACCATTTAACTAGAGAGTATAGGTCCGTTAAAAATGCTGACCAAAAATAGTTTTTGAAATTTTTTTAATTCTGTTCTGAATTTGAATAGTCCACTACAGTTTTTTGTCCAAGTATTTTCTCCAACTTTGGGTATGGTAAACATGGCTCATTTGCCTCTCTGTTGAGACACCTCTGCTTCAAATAAAAAAGTAACTAAACACACTCAAATATAAATTAATTTATTTAAAGCATTAATATAAGAAAATATTAATGGAAAACGATGAAGGGAATAAAAGAGATAATCAACCCATCACTTACTTAGAAATATAATGAATGACAAGTCACGTTCTAAACACCCAAAACACCTAACACCCAAATTATGCCATAATTTGAATAATTTCCTTCCTTAAATTTTATTTTCAGCAGGAATATAATTTTTAAAAAAATCTTCTACCCTTAAATCAAGCCCTTTAAATTATATGAACAAAAATTTCCTTCACTCAAGTGCACTTTGGGTGTCTTCACTTTTGCTAATTTGAAAAGTTACTGCTTGTTTGGTCATGACAAGCTTAAATGAAATTCCCAACACCCTAGGAGTTTTTATTGTTTTTAAGTGTACATTAGTTTTGTTAAGTTTTCTTTTAGATGTTCTTGCTTGCACTTCGTTTTTTTTTCAGGTTTAAGGCTTCCTCTATAATATAAAATAAAATCTTATTTGATTCAGAAACATTTTTTCCGACGTACCGTAATTTTGATATGTCAACTTATCAAAATGCCTTCTAAGATATCCTAGTTCTTGCTTCGGCAGAACATATACTAAAATTGGAACGATACATAGAAGATTAGCATGGCCCCATCACCCCATGGCTTAGGGTAATCTTCAAAAGTTGTTTTAAACTTAGATACGTCCCTACCAGCTGGGGAAAAGTTAAAGTTGTCTTTATTCCAAAAGCTGGGAAACCGACACACTCGACAGCAAAAGATTACAGACCAATAAGTCTCTCTTCGTTCCTCCTCAAGACATTGGAGAGAATAATTGATCTGCATGTTAGAGACCTTCTCAATCCAAACATTTTATGCAACTACCAACACGCTTACCTTAAGGGTAAGTCAGTGGAGACTGCGTTGCATGAGGTCGTTTCACAAATTGAGAAAAGTTTCGAGTACAAAGAACATACCCTGGCAGCATTTTCGGACATTGAGGGAGCGTTTAGCAACGTAAAGACGGAGTCCATTAAATCTGCTCTGGAAGAGGTTGGCGTTGAGCCTGCAATTGTAGACTGGATTTATACCATGCTCAATGGCAGAATCATAAACTCACGACTTGGAGATACAATTGTTGAGAAAACAGTTACATGAAGCACGCCACAAGGAGGGGTAATTTCACCTATCCTTCGGATCCTAGTTGTTAATAGACTTCTTACAAGACTTAGGAATCAGGGCATTAAAATTGTGGCCTATGTAGACGACATAGTAATTTTGATATCGGGTAAGTATCTTACCACCATCAAAGATATTATGGAATCCGCACTTAAAGAACTATCTTCTTGGGCAACACAAAACGGTCTCGGGGTTGGGTAACCCTACAAAAACCGAACTAGTTCTGTTCACGAATAAAAAGAAATTAGGGGATTTTACTCCTCCCAGACTTAATGACATTCCTCTGAAACTCTCCAAGGAAGCTAAATATCTTGGAGTTATCCTTGATTCCAAGCTAACATGGAAACGTAACACAGAGGAAAGAATGAAAAAAGCACTATGCGCTTTCTACACATGCAAAAAGACCTTTGGTACACGGTGGGGTATGCGACCGCAGGTTATCCAGTGGATGTACACGACGATAGTTCGCCCCATACTTACCTATGGTTCTATAGTGTGGTGGAAGGCTGTTGATAAGGTAAGCTATCTCAAAAACCTGAATAAGGTACAGAGACTAGCCTGTATAGGAATAACGGGGGCACAGAGGTATACACCACAGGCAGGGTTGGAAATTATTTTAAATCTTCCAGCCCTAGACGAGTACACTAGATGCACAGCAGCCAAAAGCGCACTTCGACTCAAAGAACTGGGCCCATGGAAGCACAGCACCTATGGTCATGGGTCTATCCTGCAAAGGTATGACACAGTGGCTGGACTTGATGTGAAGACTAATTATATTCCACCTTTAATGGATTTTAACAAACACTTCTCTATTTCAATACCCGAAAGACATGGATGGGAACCCAACTAATTAATTAGTGAACAGGGTATCCCCTTCTATACTGACGGGTCAAAAATGGAAGCAGAAACAGGTGCGGGGGTGTTCTGATGTGAAGCCCTTAATATTAGAGAGTCATATAAACTCCCAGATGAGTGTAGTGTCTTTCAGGCTGAGATTTATGCTATTCAAAAAGCGGCAGAATTGGTACACAAGAAAAAACTGATCTCGTCGGAGATCACATTTTTCGTGGACAGCCAAGCTGCGATCAAAGCAATAGCCAGTGAGACCATAAGATCCAAAACAGTGGCAAAATGTCGAGGCATACTGAACAAAATTTGCTACACTAACCGAGTCAAACTCTGCTGGGTTCCTGGACATAGCAATATAGAAGGGAATGACATAGCAGATGAACTAGCAAGGAAGGGGTCATTATCAAATGGAAACAGTAGTAGCCAATTAGACATGGGACTAGACATCCCGATCGGCGTAATTAAAACAAAAATGGACCAAATAACAAAAGAGCAAATCAATAAATCCTGGATTACCAGGAACGATTGCGTTATCTCTAGAAGTCTATGGCCTAGAATTTATGAAAAGGAAACGCAGTATATTCTATCGCTGAGTAAAAAGAACATTAGAATCTTGATAGGTGTACTAACGGGTCACTGCGCCATTGGCACAATGGCCACCAGACTGGGTGTACTCGCACCCGACTGTTGTAGGAGCTGTCAGGATGTAGAAGAAATAGAAACCATTAAACACCTGCTCTGAATCATTAGTTAAGGAGCATCTCTGCTTTTTTTTTGTAAGGGGATCACAATGGACCAACAGGCCCCCGTATACACAACAGCCTCTGTGCTGTGCACACCCCTCCTAACCTAACCTAACCTAAGATATCCTACGAAATTCAGTTACCTACTTCCTTCTTTCTTCTAATAATGCTTAATTTTTCCTCATGCACCCACTACTTTTAGATATTTTATAGCAACTAAAAAAACACCTGTTTGGAATTGGAACAGTAGGTAATTGTTTACTCAAAGTGTTCCATCAAAAATAACAGTGTTTATATAGTGTTTATCCTTTGAACGAATATAATTAAATCTCGATACATTTAACATGAAAACAGATAAATAAAAGAAATGATTAATGATTGTGAAAACATTGCAATTAAAATTAAACAAAAAAAAAAAAAGGGAAACAAAATATTTGGAAAAGCAATTATACACACACAAACATTATACTGCAATCAGGCAGAGGTTCTGGAATGGCAAAATTTCCACCAAATTAAACGATCCGATAAAAAGATAATAAATTAAGTAGTAATTGCAGACAGACAACAGCTATACATATTAATGTAGCCAAGCCAGCAGGTTTCTGATATGAAAACAATAATAATTAATATCGATTTGAAAATCATGTTGCGAAGTAATGTTGATTTGATAATAATCCACAGAGGATACTTTTTGTTTAATAACAGATAAGTTGTCTATAAAATTTCAATTAAAAGCATTTTTTTTTTATATTTTTTATATTAAGGCAACAAGCATTATATTTGTTTGCATTTGGTTTTGATGTTTCAGTCAAATTGATAGGAAAATCCGTTAAAAGTAAATTTACACTGTCTTCATTTTTGTTTTTATTTATGAATATAGGAGGGAAGGCTATAGAAAGACCCCTCAGTCTTCAGGCATTTTTAACCCCTTTGAATCTTCTTATCCTCTTACCGAACATAATTTTCTTGTAATAATAATAGTTTCGATACCTTCCCATAAGAATTTATTTAGCGACACTTTTCCAGAAAATGACTTTTTTATGAAAACTTATATTTTGTGCTACCCAATACGTTTTGGCCTGGGTTTGGCTACTCTATCATCATGTATAAATATGAAACTAGAAGAAAAATACTTTTATTTATTTATTTATTTATTTATTTATTTATTTATTTATTTATTTATTTATTTATTTACTTATTTATTTATTTAGCTACAAATTAACATATTATAAGCTTTGAGTTTGTAAAGTTCTATATAAATCTTTTATTAAAGAATATTTTGATACATTAAAATCAATGACATTAAAATATTTATTAAAAGCTGCACATGCAGCAAACAAAGGTTCATGAGTTCCATAATTTGTTCTAATAAATCTTTCATGCAAGAAATCTATAGATCTTAATGATAAGCATTTAGGTTGAGTTGTGATAATAAATATTCGGAATCAATTTTTCCCATTAAAACATCATAAACAAATAACATTTTAGAGACTGTTCTCCTATGAGTCAGTGATGGTAAATTAATTTAGGCCAGACGGTCATTGTGCGGTAGTAGATGAGAGTTTATATTCCATGGTAGATAGCTAAGTACATATAGAAGAAATCGTTTTTGCACAGATTCCAGTCGATTAATGTTGGTTTGGTAACTCGGACTTCATACACAACTACAATATTCGATGTTCGATCGCAGCAGAGAGCAGTATAAAGTTTTTAAGATGTATGGATCACGAAACTCTTTTGAAAACCGGCATACGAAACCTGATCTGCATTTTGCTTTATTAATTATATGGTCAATATGTTTATAAAAGTCTAATTTTGAGTCCATTATTAAACCAAGATCAGAAAAATTATCAACTCTTTGTAGTGGTTGATTGCATAAAAAATAGACATTTAAAAAAGGGGCACGTTTTCGAGTAAAAGTCATACACTTGCACTTTGATACATTTACTTCCATGTCATTGACATTACACCAGAGGGAAACACTATTCAAATCTGCTTGCAATAAATCACAGTCAATATTATTTTTGTAAGACAGACGGAGCTTAGCATCGTTGGCGAACAGAAGAAGATCTGAGTATTTAATTGCATTTTGTAAGTCGTTAATAAATAATAAAAATAAAAATGGACCTAAATGACTTCCTTGAGGGACACCTGAATGAACCATAATTCTTTTTGATGTTTTGTTTTTAAAGTAAACAAACTGTGATCTGCCTGACAAATATGACTCCAGCCAAACTAAAAACCAATTTGGGAGCACAATGGTCATTAGTTTCTTGATAAGCAAGGTATGGTTCACTCGGTCGAATGCTTTTGCGAAATCCAAGTAGGCAACGTCAGTTTGAAATCCATTTTGGTTTTTAACAAGAAAATCTGAGCAAAACTCCATCAAATTGGTTGCGTTGGATTTGCCCTTCATAAATCCATGTTGATGTGGCGTAATAACATTTTTGTATCTTTTTTCAATCGTGTCTAGGATAATTTTTTTCAAATAATTTTGATATGCACGATAACTTAGCAATGCCTCTATAATTAGAAATATTACACTTGTTTCCGTTTTTAAAAAGTGGCATAATATATGAAGACTTCCAAATGTTTGGGAAAATACCTGTTTGAATCGATAGATTAAAAATATAACACAGAGGACGAGCCAAAACAGAAATATAACGTTTAACAATAAAAGCTGGAATTTCATCAGGGCCATAGGACGTTGAATCTTTAAGCTTGGCGAGACATGGGCTTTAATATCATTTTCGTCAATTTGCGGTCTAGCAAGGTCACGATGCGAAAAGTTCAATATTGTTTTTAAATATGTTTCAATTTTATCACAGTTATTATCACAGATGTTATCATAGGTGTTATCACAGGTATTATCACAGGTATTATCACAGGTTTTATCATAGGTATTATCACTGGTATTATCACAGCTGTTAAGTTTTTTATAAACGCTTTGAAAGAAGTTCGAAAACATATCACATATGCTTGCAGCATCGTTTGAAGAACAGTTCTGATAAATAATTACAGCTGGGAAGTTATTCGCCTTCCTATTGGTGTTTACGAAATCCCAAAATTTCTTAGGATCATCACGAATTCCGCTCTTCACCTTATTCAGGTACAATTGATAACTTAACTTAGTTTTAGCAAATAGCTGCCTCCTAGCAGAAGAATATTTTATATAGTCAACAACTGATTTCGATGATAAATATGATCTATATAACTTAGTTTTAATATTTCGTAATCGTTTTATATCTCTGGTAAACCATTTTGGACTTCCAGATTCAGCAGTTATGTTTTTTAAAGGAACACACAATGACAGACAGGGGTGGAATCGGCTAAGGTGATTTGTGATAGTTGACAGTCACATTACCATAGTTTTGCTATTGCGTTGTGACTGTCAACTATCACAAATCACATTAGTCGATTCCACCCCAGGTTTTTATCACAGAGTAAAATAAGGTACAGCTGCGCTCGACATCAGTCTCTTCACAAATATTATTCCAATTGTAGATCTCCAGAAGATTTAGAAATTGGATGTTATTGATTTTTCGAAAATCAGGTACTTTTTCTTTATAATAAGAACATTTTGAAGGTCCATCTATATAAAATTGAACATCAATGGCAGAATGATGAAGAGAGTTTTCAAATAAAAATTATCGGCTGCAGAAATCGAAGTAAATTCTGGGGAATCTGTAAAGACCAAGTCCAAAACTTTTCCGTTAAAATTAAGAACATGGTTCGTTTGATATAGACCAATGCTAGCGCATTCATCAGTGAAATGAGTTTCAGTTTCCGGAGCATTATCTCTTAAATTCATAGGAAAAAGAGGCGATAAAAAAGATCCCCCATTAGGGTCAGGGTTTGCTGAAGGAAACTTTTCACTTGCCAAAGGTATAGCATCAGCATGCAGATTGTAAATATTTTTAGATGAAATCGGAGGAATGTACGAACATGTAAACACAAATTGACGTTTCATTATAATTGCTTCAACACATAGGAATTCAATTGAGGTAAAATTTGATAGAGTTACACTACTTTTTGAATGAAAACATGAACGTATTGTAATAAGAACTCCACCTCCAACAGAAAAGTAACTATTTATGAGGCTTCTATCACAACGATAGATATTAAAGTCACTGCACAATATTTCATTGTCATAAACCGAATCATTAAGCCATGTTTCAGATAAAATAATCACATCATAGTCAGTACACAAAGATTTTTTATATAAGTCAATAAGCTTAGATTTCATGCCACTAGTGTTATGGTAGAATATGCTCACTTAATTTTTCGAATTTAGTCGTTTTTTGCATGACTAGATTCAACAGTTAAAGGTTGATTTAATTTAACAGGTTTTTGAGGTTTACGAGGACGGTATTCAAATTCACGAATAAAAACATGTTCAGGCCAAAAATTCTTATTGATTACAACATTAAATAAGTAATGACGAGATCTCTCGAGCACTATTAAATTCATATTTAAAAATGTTGATTCCGTCTGCGCTCTCAAGACCCGATTTAATTTGAACATAGTTTAAGACATCCTCAATGGTAGTTGAAGACTCTAACCGAGACAAAAACAACATTTTAGGGGGAGGTATAGTGTCAATCTCCAACTTTGCTCAGTTGGAAAATATTACTCCCTGAAAAATAATTAAACTAAGCGCCATTTAAGTAAAGTTATGTCGAATGCAACAAAGTGTTCCGAAAAAATGTTTGGAACAAAAACATTTTTTTTTTCTAAATCAGTTTCTCATGCAAATTTAATTTTTTGTGATAGTAATTTAATTTATTATTTTTTTCTAGAATATTTTTTGAGAAAAATAAAATTTTACTAAAATGCAAACAAATTGTAGCTCTGAAGCTTAGTACGCTGCTGATGAGAAAAGAAAAATGACACCACAAAATCATAAAAGAAAAATTTAGTTCTACTTTTTGTCCTTAAATATGCTGTTCCATGAGTGAAATTGTTTATTATTATAGCAGAGAACATACTCTTTTTATGAATAAAATTAATTACCTAGAGTCCTAGACCATCTTTTTTGTACGGAAAATGGCATTTCTGTTTTTCGTGTTTATTTTTGTTGTTTTTTCATTAACGCCTGGTCTGGCTGTGATTTTTTTTTTTTTTTATATTTTGCATGCACTGAAGGGGTTATAGCTAACTTTAAGATTTTTATAATACACAGTACGAGCATGTTTTGAATTCGTGCAACTGTCCTTGAATATTTTTCCATTTCGGTTTCGTAAGCATTTCGTTGTCTTGGAGAACAACCAAAAATTTCGTTGCGCATCAGCAGCATGCTAGGCTTAGTGAGTGTTCCCACTAAGACACTTCTCCTTTATTCAGGTGGCAGCAGAAGAATTCTCAAGATGGAATCAACGGTGGTGTTTACAGTTAGGCTGAACTAATTAGTGATTAGTAATTATTCGGAGCTCAGACCTATAAGGTGCGGTTAATCCGGCTCCCCGCCCTTGGTGTTATATTGTGAGGGTCTGGTCCTCCAGGTTGGGGGTCGTGCCGTTGGGGTGACTTCCGGGCCACGTAAAGCAATTTAGTTGTGAAGCAACAGCAACGGACGGATTTACTGTTGACGAACCTAGCAAACGCAATAAAAACAAGGAACTTCGGATCTTCACGTGGAATGCTCTGTCTCTCTATAGACCACGTGTAGCCGAACATTTAGCGGAGCCGCTAGACTGCCACGAAGCAGACATCATCTCCATTCAAGAAGTGCGATGGGAGGGGCCGGGCAAAAGAAAACTGATAGACTTCGATATCTACTACGGTGACTGTTACCGACGACAAGGACAGCGTCTTTTTGGATGTGGATTTGTTGTTAGAGGCAGACTTAGGCAAGAAGTCTTGAGTTTCAACTATGTGAACGAGCCCCTCACGACAATTTACATGAAGGCTAAGTTCGCCAACATCAGCCTGATATGCGCGCATGCCCCCACTGAGGAGAAATATGACGACACCAAGGACGAGTTCTACGAGGTCCTGGACAACACATATGAGCAATGCCCTAGCTATGACATTAAAATTGTCTCGGGTGATTTTAATGCCGAACTAGAAAGAGAAGACGTCTTTGGTGGCACAATCGGAAGATACAGCCTGAACGACACCACCTCCGATAATGGACTCAGGTTAATTCAACTTTGCTGCAGGGTGAAACTTTGTGGTAGCTAGTACGCAGGACATGGCAAATTTCTGGTCAATCAACCAACAACCAGATTGACCACATCAAGGATGTCCGAAAGTTCCCAGGAGCCAGCGTTGACTCGGACCACTACCTCGTTGTAGCCAAGGTAATGCTACGGATATCCAGACCAAAGCCAAAATAGGGAAATACTGTGAGGAAGTTCGACAGCGGATGGCTACAGTCGCAAGAAATCACCAGGGGGTCAATTCTCGATCTGTGAAACTGTGAAATGAAAACAAAGTTATCATTTCAGTTTTCACACAGTTTTATCATTTTATCACTTCACATACACGCACAAGGTGATTCCCGAACTCGTTATGAAAAACAGCTGTCAAAGTAAGTACTAAAAAGTACTAATATGAAAAATGCTACCACTTGCTCATAGAAAAAGATGATTGTGACGTCATAGAAACACCAAGATGGCGACTTGGGTGCATCAAATAAACACAATTTGTTTCTGTTTATCATTTTTCTTTTCACAGGTTTTCACAGAATGAAATGATTGTGATAAACTAATTATCATATGAAAACATTTTGGCATTTGTTTTCATTTCTTCACTATTCGAGAATCGCATTTGGCATGAAGGCGTTATCATATTTATCACTTCACAGTTTCACAGATCAAGAATTGACCCCCAGGTCCTTTTCCGATCGAGTTTCTCGCGCCCTCTTAAATAGTCCTTTGCCGCCAACTGCAAATATCGAGAACTAGTGGAAAAACTGCCAGGAAGCCATCAGAGATGCCACCTCTGACGTGCTAGGCCTCGCACGACCACCACAGCAGAACCCCTGGTTCGACGAAAAATGCCGGCAAGTACATGCAGCCAAATCACAGGCATACAAAGGGGCACTGCATAGAAGGACCAGAGCTGCTCGCCAGCTCTACGAACAGAAGAGGAGAGAGGAACACAAGCTTCTAAGAAGGAAAAATAAAAAGCATGAGAAGCGAGCGATCGAGGAATTAGAGGGATGCCATTGCAGGAATGAAGTTCGGAAGTTTTACCAAAAAGTGATAAAACCTCCCAGGGTTACAAGGCCCGGACCGAAGCCTTCAAGGACGGTAAGGAGAACATCGTGGTAGAATCGCAATTGGTGCTGAGGATATGGAAAAATCATTTCTGCAAATTTTATAACGGCGATGAAGGACCGAATACCACTACCATGCAAATTTCACCATTCAACCTTGATGACGTAGGCAAACAATTCCGTCCACCCGATCTTGGAGAAGTGAAGATGGCTTAAGTCCAATAAAGCTGCTGGAGCTCATGGCCTTGCGGCTGGCAATGAATTGGTTAGGAGTATGCACCAGCTCATCTGTAAAATATGGTTGGAGGAAAGCATTTCTGATGAATGTAACCTCAGCATTGTTTGCCCGATCCTCAAGAAAGGCGATCCTCTGGACTGCACCAACTACAGAGGCATCAGTCTTCTTAAAATCGCCTACAAGATCTTCTCCGCTGTACTTTGTGAACGCCTGAAGCCGTCAGTTTGTGCCGGATGACGATGGAAAATGCGGCAAAGACCTCACCGACACCTTTTAAGAAGATCTTGGGTTTCAGCCCTTCTTAATTGCAAGGTTTCCCAAACAGTTATGCAATAAATAATTTTCAAATTCTTTACTTTCTATTTAATCAATGTTTGTCAATTTTATCCTATCTTGTAAAAGTGCCATGAAGTTTGGTTTCCTAAATGAAGAAACTGATAGTTGGAAACTTTGCCATCCTCTATATTGTCTAAGAAACAACTTTCAGAGAGTCTGACTTCAGACCATATAATAGCAAATTTAAGATATTTTAAGCTTGACATTTTTAATCTTGACTCTTTGTCTCTCCGACCAGAAGGATTTAAAAAAATTGATTTCAAATTAAAGGTGGAAAATGGAAAGAAGCGCTGGAAGTAGAAACACACAAAATATTGTTTGAATGCTTTATACTTTGAAGAACAATAAATGTTTAGATGACTAAATGTTAAGATGAATAAATGTGTAAATGCAACTATTTGCGTATCCCTATATACGTAAATAGGCTAAAATTACAAGTGCGAAAGGCCTAGCTTTCTAGGATAGGTTTCGGAGGTTAGCATTCTTCGAAACTGAAATCAACTCCGCTAATGAAACCGACACTACGCCTCGGATAAGGAACGATAACATGTTGACGACTTTTGGCTATTGTACCCGGACAAAGATTGGTTTCTGGAATGTGGAGACGCTTCTCGATAACAGAAGTGAAGGTCCTCAAAATGCCAGACTCCTCCATCTAGAGAAGGAGTTCATGCGATACCAGATGGACATCTTAGGGATCAGTGAAGTTAGATGGTTGGGCTCGGGGAAATATAAGTCACCAACTCGTAACACTGTACTACTCTACTCCGGAAAGGCACCTGGAAGTAACCGTGAATCTGGCGATGACAGGATTATAAAAGCTAGGTTCCGGACAAGAGTACGTCGCGTCACCATCATACAGTGTTACGCCCCAACGGAGCTCTCTTCTGTTGAGGAGAAGGAGGCCGCAACGACAATGGCGAACGTTTTGTCGATTTTTGTAACGCCAACCGCCTTGTTATAGGAGGAACCATGTTTGAAATCAGTTGGGTGTCGACGGACAGATAAGCAACTTCCAACCAAATTGATCACTTCGCGATCAGTCGGCGATTTAGAAGCAGTCTTCAGGACGTTAGAAACAGAAGAGGTGCAGACATGGGAATTGCCCGGGACCACCATTTGATGGAATGATTGTCAAGCTTCCAAAGAAAGGAGACTTTACACAGTGCGAAAACTGGAGAGGAATTTGCGTGCTGCCTGCTGTAGCGAAGGTTATAGCAGGAATCGTCCTAGAGTAAATAAAAGACCACCTAGACCACAGCTGAAACATCTGGACTACGTGGATGACGTATGCTTACTCTCTCATAGGGTCATGGATCTCCATCAAATGTCAACAAGGGTGGAGAGAGAAGCTGAAACCGTGTCGGGCTCAAGATCAATACGGCGAAAACAAAAAAGATCAGCCTTGGAACTTCCTCATCTACTCAAATAGATATTTCTGGACAACCAGTAGAGATGGTAGAGAGCTTTCAATACCTTGGGAGTATTGTCTCTACTGATGGCGGGACCGAGCTAGATATAACCAGCCGTATCGGGAAAGCAAAGGCTGCGTTTGGGATGCTGTCTAAAATATGGAGAAACAACTCTATAAGCCTAAAGACCAAGCTACGACTGTTTCGCTCCAATGTAGAATCCGTGCTTCTTTATGGATGCAGCACTTGGAAAGTAACACCCATTTGTCACAAGAGAGCTGCAAACGTTCGTAAATAGATGTCTGCGAAACATCTTGCGGATTTTCTAGCCTAACCGCATCTCAAATGATGAACTTCATGCGAGGACAGGTCAGGCACCCATCGACTCTATTATACGAAAACGTAAGTGGCAGTGGATTGGACATACACTTCGAAAAGGCCACGAGTGCATTGCGAGTCAAGCTATGCAATGGAACCCTCTCACGCAGCGAGGCAGAGGAGTGGGCCGACCTAGAAGTACTTGGCGAAGAACGGTCGAAGAGGAATCTGCACAACTGAAGAAGAGTTGGAGAGAGCTGAAATACATTTCCAGAAACCGTACACGATGGCGCGTAGGAGTAGTGGAGGCCCTATGCCCCGCAAGGAGAAACTCACGGACGTAACAGGTCCGAGGACCTAAGTAAGTAACTTAAATTCGTAGATGCCTTATGATTTTCGTGTCAATACCTAACAGTTATAGGTAGAGGTATACAGTTCAATCTTCTATAAACTTATTTTTAAATCAACATAGTAACAAATTGGGTATAAGAAAACGAGCTAATTTGATATTATACTGTAGTTTACTTAAACATAGGTTAAGCAAACGGCTATAAATATGAGTCATTTTTTTATTTTTATTGAAAGAGTATTTCAAATTTTTGTTTCCTTGTGTCAAACTCTTTAGCATATTTCGAATCAAGGCCGAAACCGTGTCTAGACAGATGCTTTGGAAAAAAACCAAAACATCTGCAAGCAGTAAACCAAACTAAAAATAAAAAACACACACGCAATAAATGAGAAATTCTTCTTTTCAAAAATCCATAGGAGAAGTACATATTTCCCTACGTCTTCGGACATGTATCTATGCAAAAATATTCTGTAAAAATATATAAATCATAGTACCTATCCAAGCCACTAAACAAAAAACCCTCCATGCATTTATTTTTAAAATTATACACAAAACACTGCATAAAAACATTCGACTCTGCTAACCTACTTGAATTATTATTCGCCATTCATTGCTTTGAGGTTAATTATCTGACACTTAATTGCTTGCTTGTCCTCGGTAAGCTACGCGTGGGCAGCGCAAATATAAACCCACTTCGGTTTCTTTGTATGCATATCAAAGATTGACAGACATTTTCCAGATTCTCTTTGATTATATCTGAGAAGGAAGACTGAATAGAGTATCTTTTTTTTGTAAGACCTGCCGCACTTCCTATACCTTTCTGACACCGTTTTAAGGAGAAAATATATTATTTTCTTGTTTTTAAAAATACCATATCCTTTTTGTCCTCCATTAATGCGTGCAATTGAGGGAAATGGAAAAAAATGGCACAAAACTTCCTAGAGACGATTAAGGATCGAGTATAAGGATGCTGATGCTGCTACTGCTGCTGTTGCATCGCGTGACGTGACTCTTGACTGCACAAACTCAAAAGTCACATTCAACTTTGTAAGACTTTCCTCCTCATCGTCTCCATCTTTCTCGTCAGTCTCCAATCTCAACAACTACTGGAACTGACTGAGGAAATTCATAGCTGGCTTTTCCGTTTTCCTCGAGGGACATTTTTCAGCAAGAAAAAAAAAACATTGCTGCTAATGCTGGGCGACAGAAGACCCAGTTCAACTTAGTAGGTCGGACGGTGTTTGTACTGTGGATTTTCTCCGTTAGAAGATGACAACGCGAGGACGAGAAAAAACAAAACTTAAACACGACTAAAATTACTTCCACACAAATACATACTTAGAAAAGGAGTATCATCTCAGGATTTAATGACTGTCGGGATTTAGGGAAATCTACGCCATAAGTTTACAGGTGGAGTGGATTTAATTTGAGTTTGTCTCGTTGTTTTGAAGGTAACTATACGGGAAAACTTTTGTGCACCGGAATTACATTTGAAATGATCGGAGAAAGGACAACGTTTGGGTATATTTTTTTTTCAGTTTTGTTCTATTCTGTTTTTCTTTTTATTTTGTAGATTTTCGTTTAAAAAAGAACTTTTTTTTTCTTCTTTTTATGCTATTCCACTTTCTAAAGAATAAAAGTATCAGTGCGTGAAAAAGCTGAACAAAACTAAAAAGAAGTTTTCAACCATCATTTCGATAGTTTGATGTCGTTTTCTTTGTTTTTTTGTTGCTCCTATTTTTGCTTTTGTTTTACGAAACCGGGAAAATGCATCAAAGGCTTTACGAAATGGTGGAATGATTTTCTGAAGAAATTATGCAAATTGTTTTGCTGCATAGAATTCTCTTGAGATGAAAGTATTGCCTTTGAAAATAAAATAGGATTTTCCATTGGTATATAAACTTTAATATTCATGATCTGGTGGACACGAAATTTTCAATGTCAAAAAAAGTTTGTTTTATATTTTTTTTTTATTTTTGCATGTAAGAACATATTCATGTGCTTTTATACAAGCGATACCTTTCAAACGCTGAAATAATGTTTTCTTAAGAAAAAGGTATATGGGAGTAGATACAACATAGAGTGAATGGACAACAATTTTTTCAATTTCAATTTCAATTTATTTTGTATCTACATATTTTCACTTAAATCTAAAGAACAATAATTTTATTTGATAAATAATAATATAATTTAGTGGTGAAACACTCTAAGCAAGTGCTTTGGGATCTATGCACCATAAATGTGGAATTTTCACACAAAAATAATCAACTAATAGGTCAGTAGTTGGTCAAAAAAGGCTAACTTAGAGTTGTGGGAAGCATTCTTTTCTATATATCCACAGCTTCAACTTCAAAATAACATTTACTTACAATTACATTACATTGTAGTAATGTCAAATAGCTTAGTTCGAGACAATTCTTAGGCGGTGATATCACTAACGTTTTAATTTACATTCAGTTCTGCATCTATCATATAATTGGTGAAAATGGCGGATCCATCAGAGTTTCGTTTACCTCAAAATTGTGAATAATTGTTGTTGCTTTAAAGGGCTCTTGAAATGCCATTTTATATTACTGACAACCTGCGCAATACCTTAGATTTGTATACTGTGGCGAATACTTACTTTTATTAACCAACACTAATGCGAATTTCTACGGTTTTTGGTTGTCAGTGTGGCACTAAGAGCCAGTTTGTTCACAGCTAATCATCTCTAATCAACGATTATTGTGACTGATAAATCTGGGTATGTGCTTGTTAACCATAATTTTAGTCAATAAATCCATAGTTTGAGTTCTTAATTATAGAAATCGTTAAACAGAATATAGAAATCTACAGATATCCAAACTTATTAGACGTATATTCTATGACATACATATGTATGTACACTAGGGTGGTCCTTATGTTGACGGTTTTTTTATTTTAAGCAGCATAGGCAACAAATGGCTTTAAATAGAAAAAAATCCTATTTTTTTTTTAGATTTTTATTTCACCCCCTTCATCTTCATCTTCATCTTCATCTACCTCTTTTCACTTTAAGTTACTTATTATGATGCTTTAAACACACAAAAAAAAATCATAGCTTATGTCTAAGGCGTAAGGAAATAGTGTCAAAATAACGCCCAAAAAAACACTGAACAAATTGTTGCTGTAAATTTTGTTCTCATTTTGAGTGATAATTCCTTATTTCGCTTTCTTTCATAAAATGAATCAATGCCCAAATTGATAAATTAAAATAGCCAAATCGTCGTCGTTCTATGAAAACTCCCTAATAGTGGGGTTGCTAGTGAGACCCACCTTTCATTTTGACCTGACGGGTTGAGCTTTAGTATACAAATAGTCTATGTCCTAACTATACTTTAAAGAAGTGTTGCCAAGGTGGCAACACTGTCAAAATGACAAGCGAAGGGTTGCCACAATCCCTAAATGTTGCTTATAAATCGAAAACCAAGGGTCGAACGATGATCCGAGAACTCCCGTTGGATTCAGCACCCTTGAAACCATAGGACCACATTATTGTTTTTCTCCCACCCATTGCACGAAGGGGATGGAAAAAAGTCGTTTAGGAAACAAAATTTGAAAAGCTAAGAAAAGTTAGAAAAATATTTTTATTAATAAAATTTAAAGATGGTGTCGACGCAAAATTTCATAATCTACTACATTACATCCAGAGTTGATTGAAAAGCTTCTTTGGTTTTTTTAAAAAGAAACTTTCAAAGTGCTGGGGAGTGGGAATATGAAAGATTAACAAGCTTAAATATTTATATTGGAATAATAACTATAAGCATACGACACATGTTTTAAGGGTATTTTTGAAATCCCAATCTTCATCATCAAGTCCTGTAACCCCGGTTGGGGTATAGGGTGCCAACAAATCGTTTCCATCCTTCACGGTCTGCAGATAAATATTTTAACTGTGGCCACGTCTTTCTCTGGGAGTCTGCATCTGCTAGGACTGTTGATTTCCATGTTGATCTTGGCCTTCCAACCTGCCATGCACCCTGAAGATTCCATTCAAAGGACTGCTTTGCAATTTCATCGCTTGGTTTCCTCAGTGTGTGACCAATCCATTGTCCTTTACGCTTTCTTATGTCAACTTCCAGCCGCTCTTGATTTGTCCTGCGCCACAATTCCTCGTTTGATATAATTTGTGGCCATCGAATTTTTAGAATATGGCGTAGACAACGGTTTACAAAAGTCTGCAATTTGTCTGTCTGTCTCACACCCTGCCGCACTTCGAAAGAGTTGGATAGCTGCCCATTGTGTAAAACAAAGTATCTTGCGTTGTTATAGGACTCTCTTATAATGGCAACAATTTTTGGGGGAATTCCTCTACCAAGAAGTGATCTCCATATACATTCGCGGTTGACTCGGTCAAAGGCCTTCTCAAAATACATGAACATGAGGTAAAGCGGTGATTGAAACTCCGCAGACTGCTCAAGAACGATACGCAGAGTGTTGATATGGTCGACACAAGACCGCCCACTGCGGACACAAGCTTGACGCCTATTGAGTGTAGACTCGATTCTAACCTTTATCCGCTCCAGAATGATGGTTGCCATTAATTTTAGAAAAACGGACAAAACTGTAATACCTCGCCAATTGTTGCAATTCTTAAGATCACCATTTTATTTTATTTTATTTTATTTTATTTTATTTTATTTTATTTTATTTTATTTTATTTTATTTTATTTTATTTTATTTTATTTTACTTTATTTTATTTTATTTTATTTTATTTTATTTTATTTTATTTTATTTTATTTTATTTTATTTCAACTTTATTTCAATTTGATTATTTTTTATTTTATATGTTTTACAGGAATACAATTCTAGTTCTCTCCCAGTACGAAATTTCGTCCTCAAGGAAAAATTTCGGTGAATAGCACAATGAATTCATGAAATACTTTTTACGAGGAACATGTATGTAATGATTTCATTAGAAAAAGGTGTTGCCTTTTTCACCAGTTCATTATTTTCATGACATCACCCTTTCTTTTACTTGGTGCAAAAATTCAACTGAATTCAATGCTTCCCATGCAGTATACAATTTCATTGCAAGAAATCATGCTTCGAGAAACACGAGGTTTTCAACGATGAATAGTAATGGACAGAGTCCTGAGCTTGTGATTTTTTGCTTTCATTTTGTAAGATAAAGTTCACAGTGACTTCCCGTAAGAAAATCAATGAAAGATGAACTAAACATTACTCAAATTGCGTTTGTTAAAACGTAAATATAACTTTTGGTTTGAAATGAAAACTTCTTTTTGGTTCGTTTCAATCTTAAATTAGTCAGTACACTACCGATGTTGATGATTTCACTAGATGATTAAGTAGGTTCCATTCACAAAGTGATTTCCTTGGTGAACATTCATGACATTTTTCAGCTAAAAGTAATGGCCTGGTGAAAAAGCAACTCCATGTACCTAGTGATATCACCGATGTATATTCACGGTATGTTTCATCAAATGCAATTAATTATGGAATAAGCAAGTTACACCTTCTTAGTGATTTCACTACTGAATATTTACCAAGAAAATCACTTGGTGAACGTTCACCGTGAACGCCAATGACAACCCCATGTTAATTTCCTCGATGCTTTCACCTCAAATTCCTTGGGTGTAGCTTCCATTCCTCGAGGAAATAGCAGGGGATTTCTTGGTGAATTTTTGAAAATTTCCCACTGGGCTGTCAGTCTTTTGAATTAGGAATAGGTACCTAAAATATACAAAAAAAATCAGCCAGGGACAAAATAACAAAAAAAAAAACAAAATGAAACAACAAATGACTCACCCTTTACATGAGCACTTAAATTTTCCATCCAAGTGCATTTGACCTGCTGCCTCAATAATATTGATTCAACACGGAAAAGCGACAGTTGTATAAATCTAAAATAATTCTCTGCTGCAGATGCATTTAGTCCAAGAAGACCCTTAGGTGCCAGTTTGAAAATGAAATAAGATTGTCTTTTGTTTTCTCAAACAAAAATCTACATTATGTACATAATGTTCGTGGCTTCTCTAAAAATTAAAAATAACAATATCTTACAAACAAAATTAGCACACATTATTGAGCTGAAAGAAATTTATCTGTCAATAGAAAACAACTGACATCACCTCTATCCTGACTCTATCAATCCTATTGACAATTATGAAAATAATTTGTTATTTGTTTTATTTTTAGGCCACCACAAGCGAGCAACCGGTGGATACTTCGCAAAATGATGACGAAAATACTGCGGCCGATGTTGTGGCACTTTTGAGGTAAGTGCCGCCTCTTGTTTGTTATATACGTGTGCCGTCAAGCGCACCGCTAACATTTTGAAAGTTCCAAAAATAAACACTCATGCTGCAACATTGATGAGATCATTATTTCATTATGTTTTCATTTTGAATATATTTTTCTCAGTTTCTCTTTTATATTTCATTTGTAAAATAAAATAAAATTCTTGCACATTTTTTGTATTTTTTTTCATATTTAATCGCACTTCACCAAAAAAAAAAAAAAATAAAATATCATCACCATCCGTGCACTAACAACCATACAAAAAATATCCCCAAAAATACTTAACTTCCTAAACTTTGAACTGAAGTAACTCATCAACCATAATCCATCACCAACAGTCCCCGGATCTTCTCGTTATGAATGCAAAGACTTCGCCAGCTTCTTCGTTTAGCAATAACATCAACATTAACAACAACAACAATAACAACAATCGAAGTCTGAAGGCTCAAATCTTTGCGAAAAGTCCGAACTTTGTTCGAAAATCACTTTACGAAGACAACGGCAGTACTTGCAATATAATTGGCAACACTGGAGCTTGCAGCGGAGGTGGAAGTTTTTCTGAGGCGGGTGACATTGCAGAAATCTTGCGGAATGCCGATGATGCGATGATAGGTGACACCGGAACAACAAGATCAGAACGTATTCCAAGACAATCAGCGTATGTGGCAGGGATAGATTTGGGGGACAGGCAACATCAGCAGCATCAAGCGACAACTTCGAGAGTTTTAACTGAAGGCCATCAGCAACGATTGCAACAACCGCAAAAGAAGTTGCCTAACATGGGCGCTGCGGGGAGAGGACATCGCATAGGGGCGAGCAGTTTTGCCGATGGAATCGACTATCAGTTGGGACTCATGGGGTGGCGTAAAAAATGCCTTTACACACTTATACTCGTTCTTATGCTTCTGATAATCGTTAATTTAATACTTACACTGTGGATACTGAAAGTCATGGAGTTCTCATCGGTAAGTTTTTTTTGTCTCTAAATTGCTTTTTTACTATACCAATATTTCATTCAGTATTTGAGAGTGTTTTTGCTGTGGGAAATATTTATATTGACGAAACATGAAAGGGTAGCCTTTTTCGTTTTACATTTGAAAACTCTTAAGAAAACCAAATATTTTTCGATTCTTTAAATATGCAATATGGCTTTCAAGTTGTTTTTTTATGACCCACGCGATTTTCTTATTTTTGATACTTGTTTTCTTTTTAATGTGCCCCAGGTTTTTTACTCAATCCAAAATCCAACTGCTCTTTTGCGAAAAGAAGTTCGTTTTTCTGGGTGTCAGTCAATGAGATTATTTAACCCCACGTTTCATTTTCCAACCAAGCTTTTTAGTCGGTGCGCGATGCAAAGCTTCAACACGGCTTTGTGTTCTGGGAAAAACCTCTGTATTTTCCTCGTCAAAAACTGCCCAAAACTCTAACTATAAAAAGCAATTAGTAAATTAAAAATCTTTTCAAATATGTATGTTTTTACCACGTTTAAATTGTTTAAAATTCTGTAAATCTGTTTTAAAGAGAAATCGTTTTGATAATGTAATAAAATGCACGACTGGGTCGCACGTACTTGCTCTTATGTTCAGGACACTGCGGTTTAAGAAAATTATATATAAAAACATGGAAATTATGAGAGAAAAATG
The DNA here is from genome assembly GCA_963921185.1 of Dasysyrphus tricinctus. Lineage (NCBI taxonomy): Eukaryota > Metazoa > Arthropoda > Insecta > Diptera > Syrphidae > Dasysyrphus > Dasysyrphus tricinctus. Next base: position 42,787,453 of record OY992532.1, on the reverse strand, counting down.
TAGAGAAGCATGAAATACGACATTTAAATTGTCTAAAACAACTTTTTTAACAGTTTGAGGTGAAAAAAAAAGAATGCCATCTTCATTCTTGATTGAATATGATTGAATGGGAAAAAAAATCGTTAAAATCGTTGGAGCGGTTTTTTAAAAAATTAATTTTGTATATATAAATTCTTAAAACATTTTTAAGAACAAATTTTGGTATGCAAATCTGAAGTATATATTTATGTGTAAACAAAACAAAATTTGAAAAAAAAATCTTAACCCGTTTCTGAGATATCGAATTTTCAGAAAAAAAAAATTTGAAACTTTTTTTAAAAATCCAAAAACTTTTTTTAAGACAATTTTGATATGCAATAATATTAAATCTTATCTTAAATTTTTAAATAACAAAATTCATCAAAATCCGTTTAGCCGATAACGAGAAAATTAAAAAAATACGTTCTATGACAGGTACTATTGATAGTTGCTAAGTATAAAATTTTATAATTTTTGGTAGTAGATCGTACTTATTTTAGTATATGAAAAAAGTTTAATTAATATCGTAGGGGTCGTACCTAAGCAAACAAATATTTTCCTTTCCGGTTTCTTAACTTTTGTATGGAAGGTACCTACCGTTATTTTTTCATAAATGTAAGATTTTTCTAAAAATATTTTAGGGAGTACCTACTAAAAAACTCCTAAATATCAAGTTTCAAAAAAATCGATGGTGTAATTCTCGAAATATTTGATTTTCCAAAAAAAAATTGAAACATTTTTTAAAAATCAAAAAAAAAAAAATTCAAAAATGTTGGTACACAAAACTATTTATATATTTGGAAGCTTTTGTATAAAACAAATAATTGAAATCGATTATACCGTTTTGAAGAAAATCGAAAATTAAAAAATGGTTCTTTGGGAGGTGCCATTAATAACCATTTTTGAAAAATGGTTTTCCACCCAAAGGAAGCCTTTGATTAAATACATGTATTGAATTTTTTGCAAGAAAAGTTGTCGAGCCGTTTTTGAGAAAAATACGATTATGTAAAATTGCTAAAAAAAATTGTTTGGCAGGTACCGTTATTTTTGGTTCTAAGAAAAAAATGAAAAAAGCATGTGGGCATAATCACCAAAAACCACTTGTACTAAGTTTGAAGAAAATCGATCGAACCGTTTTGGCTGTAGACGAACAGACAGACAGACAGACAGACAGAATTGTGCCACCCACTTTTTTGTTGTTCCCTATCATCGTAATATCATGTTTGATTGTTATCTCAATTTTTTTTTTGCACGAATCCAAAACTTACCTTATATGTAGTACCATAGACTAACTAATAATAAAGACAGGCCGCTTCATATAAAGAAAAAGGACCCGATTTGAGATTGCCTCCACTTAGATTGCCTCCACCTCTCATACATGTTTTGTACTTGGCGAGAAAAGCTTTTGCTGTATGAAGCTTTCAAGTTGCATCGAACTGAAACTCATTTCACCACTATCGCAAGTGTACCTGTTTTTGTTGTTGGTTTTGGGTATTTTGTCTGTTTTTTTTTTTGCAATTAATGAAGGTTGTGTGGTGGTAGTTTTTTTTGTCTTCATAGTTTGCTCTAACCCAGCGGGAAAAATCAAAAAATTCATTGAGGAAAAACCTGCTTTTTCCTTGAGGAATGAAAGCTGTACCTGCCACTTTTCAGCTTATTCCTTTGATGAATTTAACATGGGCGTGTCATTGGCGGGAAGCACATGCCACTTTTCCGATGAAAATTCACTAACGAATTCACTACTTCAATGGAAGTTGTTTATTCACCGACCCAGGTGATGAAAAACATGGTGATTGCTTAATCTGTGAATTCACTACATACGGGTATTGAGCTTATTCATCAGTTCAATAATTTCGATGAAAAATCGAATGAAAATTCAGTTATGAAATCACCAGGTTAGTGGTAGTTTCTTTTTCATCAATAAAATCCTCCCATTTGTATTGCTTACTAAATCCCATCGGTAATGCACCCTTTATTTTAAAATGAAAACAAACCAAAATGTTGTTTCCATTTCAAATCAAAAATATTTGGCGTTACGGCAAACGCAATTTCTATTGACTTCAGTTCGTGTTACATGGACTTTTTTAAAGAAAGTCACTGTGAACTGTATCCAACAAAATGAGAATTTATAGTTGCCAAAAAATTATAAACTACTTTGTGCATTACTATTCATCGTTGGAATCATCGATTACAATTCACCATGAGTTTCACTCACATTTGTTTTTTTTTTTTTTGTTCTCGCCATGAACACTTTACAAAGCAGATGAGTGGATTCAAACAATGAACTGATGATCTTGTACATTACTTTTCCACAACTTTTTCATCACATACTTTTCCCTTTTAAATTCACCGAAATAAAGGGTCGTTTTATAAACACAAAGCAGAAAGTGAAATCAAAGCTACGAACTGAGGAAACTTTGCATTACTCTTCACCTACTAAATCATTGCATGTCGTTTCTCTTATGATTTGTCAAGTGAATTCATTGATTATTTCAGCAATAAATTTCATTGAGGACGATATTTCCCGCTGGGAACTTAAATTTTGCTTGTGTGTGTGTACACTTCTTCAGGTATATTTATTTCATTCTTGTCGATCTTGGCAAGAATTTTCGTTTTTGAAGGAAAAATTTGTTCTTTAGAGGATTTATCTGTTTTCACGTTTGGGGTGGATGTGGAGACTATATGAGTGTTCTGAAGCAATGGTAGACTTGGTGGCGGTTGTTTGTGTTTGCAATTTTTTGCTCTCATTTATCCTTTTTTGTGCGCTTGCTTGTGTAATCTTGCATACATTCATATAATCTCGATCTTCTAATAATGACATTAGAATTATCGTTTTTGGTGGTTTCGAGGACTTCTATACAGCATAAAAATAATATGTAAGTAGGTGGTATGAAGGAATATTTTGTTTATTTTATATCTTATTTATTTATTTATTCAGTACCGAAATAAAAAAATGTTAAGAAATACAGGTGAATAACATACCTTATTTGTTTAGTTGCAAAAATAAACCTACCGAGTCGAGGAGTATGTTCGAAAATTATGTGTATAACATTCCTTTAAATCGAGGAAACTAATTGCAAAGTTAAAATGCTATTTTTTGCATATTTAAAGCATAAATAAAGATTCATTATTTCTATACATTCATGTTTTTTCTATTAATTTTCTAGGCGAATGCGCCCGAAAATAGCAATATTTTCACTCTTAACGAATTTGCACCACATAGTAATTAATCATGTTCACTTGAATCATTATAATTTTCTAAAAATATAATCCTTGTTATATCATCATTCATTTCATACCTCAAAAAGAATTAGGTACTGAAGTTATGAACCATTTCCGGAGAGCTTATCCGTGATATTTCAAATCCTGTATTTGTACCTAGTTTGCGAAATTTTGGGTTCATTAATGTTCAAAAATCGATATAAAATCTTGTGGGTAACCTAGGAATATGTCTGATACACCAAAATAACCTGTTATTAATCAAAACTACATATTATAAAATACAAATTTTTAAAATCATATTTAAAATGAGAACATTATTGTAAATAGAGTGAAAGCTTGCTTTTAAACCTTTCGAAACCTCTCAACTACTCAAATTAAATGCAAATATAATTTTAGCATGCTTTAAAAATTTAAGGTTTTTTCAACTTTCTACAGATACCTAGTTTTTGAAAATCGAAGCAGCATTTCTCGACTTATATAGAATTTATTGCAGCGGGATCGACATTTTTTTTATTTTTTTTTGCTTAATCTTGAAAATGATCAAAATACAAATTTGCTTGTAAGTGAATTGAAATTTATTTGGGAGCTTGTGAGCAATACACATAAACATACTCGTAAATGTATGTTAAAATTTTAGTTTGGTTTTGCAAAATAGAATTTTGGAAAACCAAAATCATTTGGTGGGTGTCGTCATAATATGAACTACAGTTGATGACGGATATAAGAAAATCTCATATAAAAAAAACTCGCTTATAAGACAGACATTTTAAAACACCTTGCACATTCCCATAAAGTTACGTGTAAAAAGAACCTAATATAAGAAAACTGTTTATAAGAAAAACACTGATATAAGAAACTTATTCTGGTACAAAATTTCTCTTACTGCCTAGAAAATTAAACGTCTTTAAGGAACCACCCCGTGATAATATGGTTTTGAAAGAAATTCATAGTTTAATGTTTGTTTTTGGTATGTTTGAGCGATAATTGTGAATTAATGCCAGTACAAGATACATAAAATTTTGCAGTCAATGCTTTGGAAATTTTTTTCAAATTATATAGTTATATTTAAAGGAAATTTTCTTTCTTATAATGCATTTATCTGATAAGAGAAGGTTTCTTTCTTATAAACAATCTTTCATATAAGAAAGGAATTATTTGCATTTTTTGACTTTCTTATATCCGTCATCTATATATAATTCACAGGTAGGATTAATAATGGCAGTTTTTGAATGCATGTAAATATATTTAAGAATCCATTATCTATGCATGTACTCGAAGAAGTGGTATCTTCTCTCTTTACCAAGTTGCACCTTTTACAATAATTTCATATTCATTCCAAATATTACTTTTTTTTATAAAAATATAAAATTTTTATATTATCTTTTAGTTGATACCTCATTTGTTAGAAAAAATAGAATTACTGAAGTTATAAGCCATTTTTGGAGAGCTTGTGTATGATTTTCCAAATCCCGAATTTTATCGATACTTGTGAGCAATAATGTACAGCAATGTTTTATATATATATGAAAACTTTTCTTAGAACTTCCTGAAAAAGTTCAATATATTCGTGGCGGTCGTGAAGAACCAGGTAACTCAAACTCTTAGAAAGTTTATAAGTTCAGGGTTTATGTTGAATATCATGCACAAAACGTTACTAATGTGGAAAAAAGTGTTCATAATGTATTTTCAGATGTATTAGGAAAATATTACATAAGGGTAAAATTTTGTTAAGTATTTTTTTTTCCAAATTATTAATTTAACAACAGGTATCTCGACTTACCGCCACGGATATACATTATACATAATTCTATTAATATATCCGTTTGACCCTGAAGATGAGGCTATTAGACCTCGATAAAGGCAAGAAAAATAAAAATACACAATGCATTTTATTGAACTTTTATGAAGCAAAACAAATGGTAATATTAAATTTAATTTTAATAGTTAAGCTTGTGAGCAATGGACAGCAACAAAAAGTTTTTTATTCTTCATGAATAAAACTATGAAACCATCTGGTGGGGGGGGGGGGGCGTGGTTGAACTATATAACCCATACACATAGTTTGCCTTAAGGAGGATCAATTAAGCTGTTTGTTAATATTTTATATTTTATATTTTATGTTTTTTTATTTTGAATTTTCCCATTATCGGCTCAACTGTTTTAGACTAATTTTTGTATTTCAGCTTATGGTTATAGTGAAACTATTTCTTATGATAGGTATATCAAAAGAGCAGTGTGATTTAATTCTAAACTGAATGATTTACTTTTTCCATTAAAATTTTGAAAGCAGACAACTTTTTTTTTATGTAATTAAATTTATTTATTTTAATAATTCAGGCAAATTGTTAGTGCATTTCTCTAACAGATCTTTGCTGATAAAAGTTGGCATGTAGATAGAAATTCAGTAAAAAAATTGAAAAATGATTCGAAGTTTTGCTCTCAATTTGCTTTCCAAGTTCATTTTTATGTTTTTCAATGTTTTTGTTGATTACAATTTAACTTTTAAAGATAAATAATTGTTGTCTTTTTCTTGATTTACAATTTTGTTTGTAGTTTTAATTTTTTGTCGGCAGTATTTTTCTCATTAATTTCAAGATTGCTAAAGCCCGTATGACACTACATTTTTCTCTCATTTTTAATGAACTGAAAATTAAATTAAAGCGGAAAGTACAATTTTTTATTCAAACTTTGATTGGTGTGAGTGGGTACGCACTATATCCATAAATGTAAAAATGTCACAAAAAATCTCTAAAAAATGTGATTTTCAAATTAAATTTGTCAGGTTCTGACAGCTTTTCTTGATATTTCAGAATAAAAATTAAAAATTATTTCAAGGTACACTCAGTTACAAAAGTAGATATACACTGGACCCTAGAAAACACTAGGTAATGATGTATATTTTCTTTTGGGACACATTGTAAATATGAAATTTAATTTAGAGAAATGCTATCCCTTTCTTAAAAACTCTTTTTATCCCTTTTTTGCTCTGCTGACACTTTGATAGATTAATTGAGAAATACAATGAAGAAAAAATGTAGCGTCATACGGGCTTAAGTGGTTTTAATTTTTTTATATTTTTAATTCCGTATTTTGATCATTTTCGAGGGTAAGCCAAAGAATTCAAAGAAATGTCGATCCAGCTGCATTAAATTGGATACCTATAAGTGGAGAAATACTGCTTCATTTTTCAGAAATAAGGTATCTGAAGAAATTTGAAAAAATCTTAAATTTCCAAAGTGTGCTAAAATTACATTTGCATTTAGTTTGAATAGTTGAGACTTGAGAGGTTTCGAAAGGTTTAAAAGCAAGCTTTCACTCCATTTACAATAATGTTCTCATTTTAAATATGATTTTAAAAATTTGTATTTTATAATATGTAGTTTTGATTAATAACAGGTTATTTTGGTGTATCAGACATATTTCTAGGTTACCCACAAGATTTTATATCGATTTTTGAACATTACTCTACCCAAAATGTTGCAAACTAGGTACAAATACAGGATTTGAAATATCACGAATAAGCTCTCCGGAAATGGTTTATAAATATAATGATTCAAGTGAACATGATAAATTACTATGAGAGGTGCAAATTCGTTTAGAGTGAAAATATCGCTATTTTCGGGCGCATTTGCCTTGAAAATTAATAGAAAAAAACATGAATGTTTAGAAATAATGAATCTTTATTTATGCTTTAAATATGCAAAAAATAGCATTTTAACTTTGCAATTAGTTTACTCGATTTAAAGGAATGTTATACACATAATTTGCGAACATACTCCTCGACTCGGTAGGTTTATTTTTGCAATTAAACAAATAAGGTATGTTATTCACCTGTATTTCTTAACATTTTTTTATTTCGGTACTGAATAAATAAATAAATAAGATATAAAATAAACAAAATATTCCTTCATACCACCTACTTACATATTATTTTTATGCTGTATAGAAGTCCTCGAAACCACCAAAAACGATAATTCTAATGTCATTATTAGAAGATCGAGATTATATGAATGTATGCAAGATTACACAAGCAAGCGCACAAAAAAGGATAAATGAGAGCAAAAAATTGCAAACACAAACAACCGCCACCAAGTCTAACATTGCTTCAGAACACTCATATAGTCTCCACATCCACCCCAAACGTGAAAACAGATAAATCCTCTAAAGAACAAATTTTTCCTTCAAAAACGAAAATTCTTGCCAAGATCGACAAGGATGAAATAAATATACCTGAAGAAGTGTACACACACACAAGCAAAATTTAAGTTAGAGCAAACTATGAAGACAAAAAAACTACCACCACACAACCTTCATTAATTGAAAAAAAAAACAGACAAAATACCCAAAACCAACAACAAAAACAGGTACACTTGCGATAGTGGAGAAATGAGTTTCAGTTCGATGCAACTTGAAAGCTTCATACAGCAAAAGCTTTTCTAGCCAAGTACAAAACATGTATGAGAGGTGGAGGCAATCTAAGTGGAGGCAATCTCAAATCGGGTCCTTTTTCTTTATATGAAGCGGCCTGTCTTTATTATTAGTTAGTCTATGGTAGTACCTACATATATCGCAAGTAAAAATTTGCAGAATTATGAACAACTGAATTTTGAAATACAGAATTTTGAACAAAAAGAATTTTGACATGCAAAATTTTGAAAGCAGAACTATGACCCAAAAATAATTTCGTCCCCAACCCGAGAAAAATCACATCAAAAAGTTTTTGGGTTATTCTCTGGAGGTGAAATTTATTTTTGTATCTCTAAAAATAGCGAAGCCTACCATACCACTGTTAAAAAGATATTATTTATCTCAAAAATAGCTCTAACGAGCTGTTTAAAAAAATTAGTGAATTGTTGTGATATTTTAAACTAGAAACTGCCATTTTCGGAATCTGCTATAAAACTGTTTTTTGATTTTTGATTTTCTAATTAAGAGTGTTCCGGACTGAAACGGTGATTTCATGAAAAAGATTCTGAAGCGTGTACTTGTCCGATCAAAACAATTAAGGTGTTTATGGACAGATAAACTTGTTTTTTAGGAAAACATTTTTAATTTTGTACTCTCTTTTTTGGTAATAGCCTCTAAGAAAACGAGAAAATGGGAAAAATGACTGTTTTTCAAAGCAAATGTAGCTAACACTATATTTTTATTATGCCACTATTGGAGAAAATTTTAATTTTGTACCTAATAAAAATTTAAAAATTCAAAATAAAATTGCTTGTAAATTTTGAAAATGGATATAAATTCAATTTATTTTCCACAATTTTCAATAATTATGTGATCATAATTGTATCTTCTGATATTGAAATTTTTAATTCAAAGTTAATAGTTCAAGTGAGCTCAACTCCATGATTGGCGTTTCGCCAGGTACGATAGTTGGGCTCATCAGTTAGATGACTATCGTACCCTTCTAAGACGTAATTTTGTATCGATGTTTACCGACTAATATAAAAATCACAGCATTAAGATACTATGAATTTTATTATTCTAAGGGAATTTGGTTAAATTCAGACACATCAATGCACAAACATGCAGTGCTAATATCACCAGCGGTGAGTTATTCTGTATGGAAGAACTTAATTCTCGCGTCATGGAAATGATAACGAAACTAAGCTCTTGTAAATCAAAAAAGAACAATTTTATGCTATCGCTCAGTTAGCTACTAAGTTTTTGTACAACAATGTCATATAATTATAAGTCATTAAATATTGTTACATGGAATGCCGAGGCATCCGAAGCAAATACATAGAATTCTTAAGCTTTTTAAATGCAAACAAGATTGATATTGCTTTAATTACAGAGACATGGCTAGATTTAGAAATAAAAATTCCAACTCCCGGTTTCTATTGCTATCGTGTTGATAGAATAGACGAAAGAGGTGGGGGAGTTGCAATTTTGGTACACAAATCAATTCAACATTCTGTCTTACTACCTTCTCGCACCATTTGCATAGAAACGTAGGAATAAAAATAAAATTAAACAACAACACCACTATTGATATAATTTGTGCTTACTTTCGGGGTGGTTCTTCATCCCCATTAAAGAGGCAGAATCTGAAATCTGACCTAAGAAAGATTTTAATAAAAAAACAATAATTATATTGTAGGGGGTGATTTGAATTGCAAGCACAGAGATTGGGGCTGCAGTAGAGCAAATTCATGGGGTAACTTATTGTCGGATTTGACAAACATTTTTCCCTTTTCCATATTGTTTCCATTAGGTCCTACCTACATACCCGCAGGTTCAAGAGGAAGTCCATCAGTGTTGACCTCTTTCTTACGAATACTACTAATATGTAGCTCAGCCTATAGTGTTTGACGAGCTTCCTTCTGACCATAATCCTGTTGTATTGAGATTTCTTCGTTCTAGCGAAATAAGAGAAGAATGTTATCTTGGACTTTAAGCATGCTAACTGGTCGCTTTTTAAATCGGATTTAAAGTCAAAGCTTATAGAAATATGCCCACTGAACTAGACAATATTGCAACGAAAGAAGGTATAGATTTTCTTATCTCAAGTTTTCCGATAATTATCTTAAGTTCAGTAGATTATTCTGTGCCGAATTTACCCAAAAAGAATCTTGTTCAAAAATTCCAGACTATATTCTTGATTACATTCGTGTAAGAAATAGTATTTAAAAGGCAATGGCAACGTTACCGTTTGCCAGTACATCGTCATCGTTTAAAATATTATAATAAACTCATTTCCATGGAAATTCAAAAATCTCGAAATATTCAATGGAACCAAAAGCTTAGCCAGCTTGGCAAAAATGATAAACCTTTTTGGAACATTGCCAAACTATAAAAAATAGAACCAGATTAATTCCTACATTAAAAAAAATCTAATAAAGTGCTCTACACGGATAGTGAAAAAGCTAATGCCTTTGCCACAGAATTAAGAAAAAATCATGAAAGTGTCTCAACAGCTAAGTGATCCAAATACTATAAATTTGGTTGACACTGCTTATAACAGAATCTACAGGTATGGTGCTGTTAGATATCGAAAAAGCTTTTGACTCCGTTTGACATAGTGCCCTTATTTATAAGATGGAAGCATTCCGAATACCAATTTTCCTAATAAAAATAGTTCAAAGCTTCTTTTCAGGAAGATGTTTTGAAGTGTATAAGCAAAAGTAAATCTGTCTTAGTGAACGTCCAGTATGGTGTCCCTCAAGGTTCAGTGCTTGGTCCTGTCCTATATAACATCCACACCTCTGATTTTCCACAGCTACATTATTGTGAAACAGGAATTTATGCAGATGATACCTGTGTACTTTGTTCGCATGAGCTTGGTCTCAACATTGAGACCAATCTTCAAAATGCACTTGAAATTCTTATGAGATATTTTCACAGATGGAAGATAAAACTAAATGCTGGAAAGATAAAATCAATCTTTTTCACTAGAAAAAGAAAGCGATTGGCTCTTCCCAGTAATGAGCTGAAAGTCAATGGAACTTCCATAAAATGGGAGTCAAATGTGTAATACCTTGGAATCAACCTTGATAAACGGCTTACTTTCAATGAGCATATAAATAAAACAATTAGAAAAGTGAATTTCGCAATAAAAATGCTCTATCCAATTATAAATCGGAAATCACTCTTGAGCATTGAGAACAAAATCATCATACATAAGGTAGTTTTCCAATCAATTTTGCTATATGGATGTCAGGTATGGGGGAGCTGTGCATTGTGTCACATTAAAAAACTCAAGTATGTCAGAACAAGTTACTAAAAATGATGTTTAATTTACCTTGGCATCACTCGACTTATGATCTACACAATCAAACAGGTGTTGAATTGATTTGTAGAAGAATTCAAAAGCTATGTGATACTTTTTTAACAAACTGTGATATTTCTGATAACCCCTTGGTTGTCCAACTAAATGCTCAATAATTTCCCATCGTAAAATTATATTTTGTTATTTATCTGTACATTTATTTATTTATTTATTTATTTATTATTTATTTAATTATTAACATATTTGGTTTCTATTGTTCATTGTTGTCTATGTATGTACTAATTAATTTATTTAATTCGTTATTTAATTATTTAGTTTCTTACATATTTTTTTTTGTTTACTTATTTTTTTGTATATCTGTTTACTCAGGTATTTATTTATTTATGTTTATTTGTTAATTATTTATTTGTTTATTTATTTATTAATTTATTTATATATTTATTTATTTACTTATTTATTTATTTGTTTATTAACTTGTTTATTTATTTATTTATAATTAACCTAATCATTTATTAATTTATTTTCTCATTTACTTGTGTATCAGTTTATATATTAATTTATTTATTTTGTATATACATATATGCAAATATTTTCTTTTCTATTTTTCATTTAATTTATGATCTGAATTTTCAAATTCATATAAGAATGTTTCAATAACACTCTACTTTTGTTTTGATTTTTGTTTTTTTCATTTCATTTAAAAAAATATCTTGTTATCTAGTTTTTAAGTTTTACTATCTATTTATCATAAACATTTTTTTTTTTTGAATTCCCTTTTATTTTTGTAAACTTATTTATTTAATCAAAACTCTATCTATTTTCATATTATTATAATTATTGTTATATTTTTTTTTTTGCTTTAAATTGAAGGTTTTTATCATACTTTCCTTCAGAATGTACTGATTTTCCTTAATAAAAATTCAACTTATAAAAATGTTAAAATAACTTATTCAGTAGAAAGATATGTTATTAGTATCAAATTTCTGTATAAACTGAGCAGTAGCAACCAATTATACTATTTGAAGTACGAAATAAAATATCTATCTATCTATCTATCTAAAAAGTATTACCTACAATATTAATTATGAAGAATTCATGGCTACAATTTTAAACTTTAGATTTTTTTTTAATTTGTTTAGCTTTCGAGAGATGTATTTACAAAAAGAAAAATGGAAATAACCCTGTTTTCACTCTCCCAGTTAAAACTTAAGCCCTTTGTCCCAATTTAGAGTATATAGACGGAAAAGGTTGGCAAAAAACTAAGTTTTTAAAATTAAATTTTTTTTTCAAGATCATGAACGATTCGTGACCTAGAAAAAAAATACTTTAAAAAATCTAAAAATGAATCTAAAGCTGACCAATTACTGAAAATAGTTGACCTTTTATCACGATCTAGTAGTCTTTCGGATGGTAGGTATACATTTTTTGCAAATTCCCATAAATGAAGTGCCAAAAATCGCGCGTGAACTTGAGTGACCTCGATTAAGCCTGAAGCCTTTATTACAATTTATTTAGGGCTGACCAATTTCTGGGATCACTTGACCTTTTCTGACCAATTAGATGGCATTTTTTTTTATCAAATCTCCCTCATATGAGGTGCCAAAGGTCCAGAGCCTGATCTATTCTCTAATATTAAATTCTAGACAGTAAGTTGCTTGCATAAACTTGTCGAGATAACTTGTTGTTTTGGTTTTATAAAATTATTAATTTTGTTGTAGGGTTGCCAGTCACCCTGTTTTCTTTGCCATTTACGTAAACTTTATATTTACTTTGAAGTTTGGGTTTTAAACCAAAATGGCTTTGCTCTCAGATAATTAAAATTAAAATTACTTCCAAATAAGTTTTGAAGCAAATTATTTTCTATTTTGTTGGCATTACCATACCACCATAAGATTTTGTATGAGAATTTGGAGACACTTGACGGGGTATTCTAAATATGAACCAAGAGCAGTTTGGAAATAAGCCCTAGTCAGAATTTAAGAAGCAGGCAAGATGAATAAGTGTCCAAGAAAACGAGACAAAAAGGTTTAAACTTCCTGCCTAAAATTTCAAATGCTCACATGCCAACTGCAAAGATCTTTGCCTAATCTGCATAAAGTATAAACAATTATGTACTTAGACTAAAATAAAAAAAAAAAAAAAACTATTTTTCTCAGTTTTGTATTATAATATAGACATGTGATCCCATGATAAATAAGAAATATTTTTCACCTAAAATATTATTTTATTTACAATAAAAAGTAATGGGGTGATGAACAACCCAAGTTGCTATTCCCGTAGGAAAAAAAGCCTTGCCTTTAGAACGTTAAGAGTTTTTTAGCACTATAAAGAATAATTTAAGAAAAAAAAATCGTTTATGAAAAAATGATAACATCTTTTTAGTTTTGTTTTGTTTGCCTGCAGGTTTTTCAAATCCCTTTTTCCCAAAATTAAATATAGCTGGGTGGTAAAAAAAAATAAAATATTTTGTTTAATTAATGCTTTCAGAAAAACTCTACCAGTTTTCATATCTTTTCACAGGTTTTTGTACTAAAACTGTTCTTCCTAAGCCAGTCATGATATGTAAAAACAAAATTAGTTCTTCAAAATGTTCACCAACTGTGAACACCGTTATACACCATCAAGTTAATCTTGATAGTTTGTTTAGTCAATCTTCTTATGGGCCATTAGACTCTTTCACATTGGGTTTGGTTTGAACATTGTGTAAACCTCAAAAGGCACCTAAACATTTATTATTCAAGCTCGTTTACTTTTCACTATCTTACCCTTTGTAAAGTATAAAGTTTTCAAATGTATTTGACCTCAAAAAATTAATCAAATAAATATTTAACCTCAGTTATCAAAACACCCTTAGGACCCTAATCGTTTTATCATCCTTAATTTTACTACAAACAAACCAAAATGTCATTATTCTCCATTTACTCCACATAACAAACACACACACACAGTATTAGTCAAAGATAACGCAAAACACCTTTAACCACAAAACATTTCAAATCTCATATCCCGTCATTTATATCGAATCAATTTATCTTCCAGGAAGGCATGGGCCAGCTTAAAATTGTTCCTGGCGGCATTCAGCTAACTGGTCAAGCGTTCATAATGGATCTGCTTCGGGCTTCGACAATACGTTCCAAACACGGTCAACCCATATCTATAGGTAAGTAGTGACAGTGAATTTGGCCTAAATACACATATAAACTTATTTCATTCTGTCTCGCTCTATCTTTGGGTTTTATTTATGTAAATTTTGGATCACCCTTAAGGTCATCATCATCGTTTTAGGGGTGACATAACCAATCTTTGTCAGCCGAATGACGAATGTTTATAGATGGGCATAAGCAGATATGACAACTCAGCCACCACATCCGGTGTCAAAGACCAAAAATTCATTCAACTTATACCTACCACCTCCCAACCCCCATTCCACTTTCATAATTCAAAAACAAAATTTCAGTCTTGGCAATTCAATTGAATAGCTTTTCCTTTACGTTCATTTCTTCTTTTTTTTTGTTGTTGTTGCAGAGTCATCACGTAATTTCTCCATCAATACACGTGACACGAATGGCATCCTGGAGAATCATTTATTCTTGGGACACGATAAGCTCGAATGCCTTTCGACGGGATTCCAAATCAACGACACTACCGGTCGAAATTTATTTTCCGTTACCCGGGATGAGGTTTCTATCGGGGCACACGCACTACGTATCGATGGCGAGGGTGGTGCCATCTTTCGAGAGTCCATACAAACACCGCACGTACGTGCTGAAGCCGGTCGAGAGCTGAGGTGAGTTATTGTCAACTCAATAAAAAGGAAGTTGATTTTGGTACTGGGGAGCTAATAAATAGCATTTGAGTGTAGTTTTGCGTTTTTGAGTGCGATGTTTTTTTTAAAGTTTTGAAATTTGTTTTGTTTTATTTTTTTTTATTCTTAGATTTGAATCACCGACACGTCAACTGGAGATGACAGCAGCAAAAGATATAAATCTACAATCAAGAGCTGGAGGCATAGAGTTGTCTGCACTCAACGATGTCAAGTTGAGTGCACTTGATGGATCGGTAAGTGACTTATATGGATTTTATTTTGCTCTTATTGTGTAAGTCCTTTTTAAGAGTGAAATTAAATGGGAAGATTGGGTTAAAGTATTGTTTTTTCTTTGAAAACAAAATATTTTCGTCGTCATAAGATAGGTTAAAGAAATGATTGAAATGAGAAAATATGAAAACCAAACCATACTCATGAAAGTTTTCGGTGCCATGAATTTGAACCTCCCCTCGAATTTTCTCTATCACGTTGAAGCTTTTGAGATGAGATTAATATTTTCAGAGCCCGTAACGAGTATTTTTGAAGAAAATGAGATTAATTAGTTTTGTAGCGATATGATCAAGGGCGCAAATTGGGTCAGTTTTGACAGAAACCAGACGATATGGTGTTTCTTCAGCAGATAAATGTGATTACAAGTGCTATCTATAGGTAAAATTAAATACATATTGTAAACATTTTATCTGGGGATCCATCAATATAAGCACTTAAGCTAACAACCAGCGCCACCTATGTTTTAACTTTGGAAACATTATCTCAAATTATACTGCTCTTTATATAACACTTTTGAGTGGGGTTTGAGTGTAAATGGAAATCCACACAAGTGCAGTGCATGCTGCGAATTATACATCAATTTTACTAAATAATTTTGAATGAATAACACAATCGAGGTGGCTCTCGTTGTTGTTGTTCATTCAGAATAATTCAATATAACACTTTTGGTTTTGTAGTTGTTTACCAAGGACAATTTTACCATGCTAGGTATAATGGAACTCCGACTGTGATATGGCGCCACAAATTCTTGATAGCGGATACAAAAAAACTGACATGCTAAATGTTCTTTGCATCTTCAACAGCACTTCGTGGCAACTGGCAACATGGAAAGAATTGAAAAATCACCAATTGAAAAATTTGCAGTTGCAATTTACGAACCATGTTTAATTCGTAAATCAAAGTATTTTGATCTCAAATTAATATAAAACATAATATAAACATTCAAAACGTTGCAATTAACGAAGTTTGTTTCTTCGTGATTTGCAATTAAATCCCATGATTCAAGCTTGTACTTTTCATAGCAAAATACAAGTTTTCTTGTTTAATTTACTCTCAAAAAGAATAATTTCACAAACAGCATTTAGAAATATTGATTTGTGATAAATATTTAGTAATTTACATTGCAAAATCACCAATTAACGTTTTTTCTGTCGCAATTTGCAATTCCATATATAAATAACGCAACCAAATTGACTTCAATAAAAATAATGGTAGAGCATTCTTACACCTTTGGCTTTGATAATTTGGCCTTGATAACTGCTTCTATGGATTGTGATATTGTGTCAAATAATTTTTGACATTCAAGATTCCCAAATATTTGTATTCTACATATTAGGTCTTGAAGAGTCCGACATAATTCTTTTTGCAGTTTTCGCGTCATTTTATGCCAGATGGCTTCAGTTAGAAAAAAATGAAGGCTTCTGGAAGGCCATTTCACCGCCCACTCTAACTTCAAACCTATAGACTCATCACTCCAAATAACGGACCACCATTGACGTAAAGTCCTGTTTTTACGTCATTTGGCTCACTATATTCGCCTTTTATTCTGTTTAAAACCTTATAAAATTTGCATCCTATTCTTTTCATTGTGCTCTTTCGAGTGTCGACGAAAATACATTTTTGTGTTTTGTTTTGAATGAACTATGAACATGAATATTTTTTTAATCGAAGTTGACATTAAACTGTTGCTGGCTAGCATAAAACAAGACAAAGAGATACTGTAGCTTATGTGCATTCTCAAATTTAGTTTCTGTTTGGTCTTATTTACTTATTGAATGTATTTTTTTATTGACAACTGCTTGGGATTAGGACCAGAAAATTTATGTTTTATGTTTAAGGGTTAATAAGTTAGTTGATGAGTAAACCAACCAATGACAATATTGGCACTTCTACACGTGTTCAGAAGTGGGATTATTTAGTTGTTTTTGGAATTGCCAATTAATATGCCCCACACGTATAGCTGTTCATCATATTGTCATCCTATTGTGCTATAGCATAAATCTCCCATGTATGCCAGGATGACCTCGAATGACATACATACTTCGTATTAAATTTGACAGTCGTATCGTGTAAATTCAGTATAAGGCTGAAAACGCACCGGATCAGTCTTAAAAATTTAGAGTCATAAGCAAGAAAACGGGTGAAGGAATTTGCTTTGTTTTGCCTACATATTTAAGCCTTTAGAGCTTAGGCAATGGATGGCTTAAAAACATTTATAAAAATTTTAGTAGGGTGAGTTAACAAAAACCGACATATCAAAGATTTATAGTTTTTTCTAACTAAATCGTGGATAAATTTTGCGGAGGAAAGAAGAGGCTCGGGGCTTTAATTAACAATAACCCATTTTAATTAAAATCTGCCTTTCAAATTTTTCACATTTCCTGTAATTTGTCGCAGTTTTTGCGGGAAAGCCTGTTTGTTAGTATGTAGGTACTTTAAAAAAAATTAAACATTTTCTTATACCTAATATTACCCACAAAGTCTTATATTACTCAGCCAAACTTTACAGGCCGTGCGTCTGTTTGGAGCAACTGGAAAACAAAATTGGGGGCTTGCCTACTTTTTAGATGTTCTCAATAATTTTAATGTCGTATTTGGTCAAAAGTCCTGAAAAAGAGTCTTTCAGCCCTGCGAAAAATGATAAGAAATGTTAAATTTTGAACAGGCTTACATATGTATACCTCCATCAATTTTGAATACAAATTATTTTTTGAACATTCGATATTAAAACCATGAGCATCTACTATTTTGCAATTAGGCATGTCTTGATCTTTAGCCTATGTTTGCTCCAAAAAAAAAGTTCCGCACAATTTATTAAAAAATTCAAGCATTTTGATGATCCGATTTGTTTTTCGTTGGTTATCTTGTTAACTTTTCGTAAAATAATTTTTATTCAAATTTTAAACCATCTATTTTGATAGGAAATTTAATTTTGAATAAAAAGTTTTAAGTGTAAAATTGTCAAAGTTAGCATAGTTTCCGAGTTATACCAAAGTAATTGACAAGGTAATAGTATGACCATTTTTTCAGAAACTCAATAACAATCTATAGTTAGATAGTTATAGATAGTTACTACAACTACTTTTTTATGAGATTTATTACGGCTGGCGTATAAACAATGAAGTATGTATGGGGGGGCATGCTGCCCACTGCAACCCCCCTGCTTGGCCACATTATAGGATTTGGGGTAGGTGCGAGGTTGGGTGTATGCAAAGTTTCTTTTGCATTTAAATAATCTGGATTAAGGAAACATATACAAAGCAGTTGTATTGTTCAAAGTATGCATACCCACTTACATAGATCATAAAAAAAACGAGCAAAATTCGAGTTTTGTACGGTAGTAATTTTCAATTTTCTCAAAAACTAGAAGACATAGAATCATCTTGTTTTCAGTTTTTGATTAAGAATTAATTAGAGCAACGAATTTCAGAAAAAAAAAGATATATAATTTAACAGTTTTGAGAAATTACACGTTATACCTTTTTTTTATGCTTTTTTCTCGCAAATTTTGAGTTAAAAATTCATTTTTTCAAAACCATGCATAGATCTCGATTGATTCAAAAACTGGCTAATAGAACAGAGTATTGGCTTTAAATAAAGGTATAATACTTTGTTCTTAGTATTACCGTTATTTTTAAATATTTGTTTTCATTTTTGGAACTGTTTTAATGAAATTACCCCTCCTGCCCAAACGTGGTGAGATAGACCCCCCCCCCCCTCCCATAGTAAAAAATTCTTGTATTAAACTGTTCTTTAAAAAACCGTTATTATTCCTTGGCGCCTGAGTTATCGTACTCTCCCCTACACAGGCACCACAGTTTTGACAAAAGCTCGCCCATAAGCCCTGTACTGACAATTTTTGCTGGACAAACTATAGCAGAATAGCTTAGGTCAAAACCAAGTATGCCATTCTATTCCTTGAACAAATTGGAATATATCTATGCAAAAAAAAATTAAAAATCGTTCGAGCGGTTTTCTTTAAAACTGATTTCTTATACTTAAAATTTTAGTAGTATTAAAAAAAAATTGGGATGAACGTTTTTAGAAAATATTTAAAAAATCTAAAAACCTAGTTTCAAAAAAAAATTCGTCAACCCATTTTCGAAATATTGAATTTTCAAAAAAAAAATTAATGTTTATTTAAAAATCCAAAATGTATTTCTTATGAAATTTTGATATGCAATATTATTGAAATTTTAAAGAAGCTTTTTTATAAATTTTTTTGATGAAATCCATTAATTCGAAAATCAAAACAACCGTTATATGGCAGGTACCGTTAATAACAGTTTTTAGGAATTTGTTTTTTACTAATTTTTTTTTTTTGCACGAGTCCAAAACTTGCCCTATAGTACCTACATAAATATCGCAAGTAATATTGCTCTACGTTCAATAGGAGCCGACGAGATAGGTAATCGCATTTAGGTCATTCAAAGCTTTTTTTCAAAATGGTGGACAAGGAATATATTAACTTTTTTTGTTCGAACTTTGTGAATTTAAACTCTGCAATAGGTACTATTTACGTAATAAAAAAAAAATTTTACATAGATTTTTTTAGGTATAGAATTTTTATTTGACGACTAATAGTTATATGCCCAAACATATTTAATACAAATTTTGTTAACGTTATTGTTCCTTATTATAAGGTATATTCCCCTTTGAAACTAGTAGACATTTATGGGAATCTTGTGGCTTTTCAGGAGCTATACGTTTCTAGCAAATATCCAGCTGGTAATTCAATAGAAACCAAGGCATGTGCGTTTAATCTTCTGGCAGGGTGATTAAAACATTCCTTGTGAGCCTATAAATTAGAAAAGTTAAAAAACATTTCTACCTACCCATATCTGCAGATTTCCTTAAAAGTCCAGATCAAAAACTTTTTCAACATTATGTATTAGAACTCTGAATATTTTTATATTAACTCTATCTGCAGATACGTCTTGAATCGGCAAAAATTCTTATGCCAAATCTGCGAACAGCTCAACCTTCCAACACTGGTGCTGGACAAAGTCGTGAGCACATGCATAGAGTCTTCCAATTATGCGCATGTTCCAATGGCAAGCTATTTCTAGCATCTCCTCATACAATTTGCGCTGGTGATGATACAACAGTTTGCAGATGATCCGAAAATATACATAAAATCCCACCAAATTAAAAATTATTACGAAGCCCTTAATGATTCGAAATCCAAAAACTATATAGAAACAAAGAAATATTTGTTAGAATATTTTTTTTTTTTTAATTTTGTAAATAAATTGTTAATAAAGAAAAAATATGTAGTTCAATTATGTAATATTAAAATACTGTATAATAGATTGTCAACATACATATGTAGGTTAAAATAAATAATATTAAATAAAATTATATAAAATAGTTAAATAAGAAACACTTACAAGAGGCCTATTAGAATTTATAAATTTGTAAAATATACAAAACAAAAAAATATTATTATTTGACAAAATAAAATAGGAAACAGAAAACCCAGTAAAAAGAACTTTGGCAATAAAAATGAATTAAACTAAAATATGTGGCAAAACAAAATTATCAAACAGCAACAAAAATCATACTTATATATCTTTGTCTATATAACGGTAAAACAAAAGATACATCATATCTCAAAATATAGGAAGAGGCGATACTAGTTTTAGATACAAAAAAAAATAAATCTATAACCAAACAAAATGAGCTTCTTTTGCAATTTTGGAATAAAACAAAAATTAAAAGAAAAAAACTATAGTTAATATTCATATGATGATATATAGGGAAATCGTAAATAAAATCAATTAAAATATTAAAGTTCGAAAAGAATTTATTTGCAATTGTTAAAAGCTAAAAATAAGTTTATATTTTAAAAATTATTATTAAAAAATAATGGCTGTCCAATATAAGTTTTATAGGTCCGTTCCCCCGATATGATGGGTAATTTAAAAACTTGGTACGTTTACAACGAATGAAAAGGAATGCGCTAATTACTTTTATTAATTAAAATATCATATCTTTTATTACATCTATAATCAAAAAAAAATACATTGAAAATGAAAAAAATAAATTGAAAAGGGTAATTTAACGTTAAATTATTGTTTTTGTTTCCTTAAGCTTTAATTTTATTATAGTTATCTTAAACTAAAATTAAGTATAGATATATTTAAGTCGTGTTTATTTAAACTTTCTTTATAAACTTACGGCAATCATATCAATTTAAAACATTATATAACGAAAAATTACTGTAGCAATGATACATAAATAGCTTTATGTATATAACCAAATTTTTAATATTGGGCAATCAAATAACTAAAAGCCTTATATAAATTATTTATTTGATTTGTTTGTTTCATTCGTCTTATCTATCGGCTATAAATCCTTATTCCTTAGCGTGTATAATCAAAATATTAAGTTTAATTTAATTTAAAAAAATACATTTAGAAACAAAATGTAAGGGTTCATACCTTCATCCATATAGAAATCTCTATAAGAAAATGTAAAACATTACAAAAACAAAAAACAGTACTACACAACAAAAAAAAATATTGTAAAATAAAATTTGTTAAATTTATTAAAGAAAGCAAGAGAATTATTTTAAAATGATAAAACAAAAAATAAATAAATATTTGTTAGATGATTTTTTTTGATACCGATGAATGAGAATTGATTTAAAATTAATTATAGACCAAACAAAATAAAGTTTTCAGTGAAATGAAATAAATTTGAAAAGTGTTCTTATTAAAATTGAATGAAAAATAATTTTAATTCAAACATTACGCAATTCAATACTCATAACTGCATTAATTGATGACCATTTCATTGTTATGAGTTGTATGCTGTAACCTGTAAGAGAATAGAAAGTACACTGTGCAGTCTTCAATATAAATGTTGTGTAGACTTTCAAATTCTCGTCTGTGTAGTAAACATAAATTGACTTTTTTTTTACTTTTAGATATCCTTTTAATTGCAGATTGACTAAGATTTATAATGCATACAGTTACATACATTTATGTACATACAGTTTCTTTTTTACAACCCCTAATTCTTCGATTTCCGCAATATTTTTTATATTGACAGTGCCAGTGACAGTAAAAGGTAAGTAATAAAATTTAATATCAAATTAATTAAATAAAAAAAATTCCTTAAATTTATAGCTGCGCGTATCTCTCCTTATCGTATGAATTACTTTCATATTTACTAAGGGTTAGTTTTCTAGTGCTGAGTTAACTTTAAGTGATTTAATTCAGTTAACTTAGATTTATCTCTCAGTTGTCAAAAATCAATTTGAAATCGAAGTACGACAATGTACATAGATAGTATCATCCATTCACGCATTTCATTAACAGAAATTGTCCTTTCCAAAAATTTCAATAATTTTTTAACACGCATCTGTCAAAATAATCTGTTTAGTTTAGTTCCTGAGCTAACTCACCAAAACACGTCTCAGAAGTAAACTGAAATTTAACCCCGAGACTATAGGATGATCTTGAAAGACTACAGGCGCGGATACAGGGGGAAAGGGCAATGGGTGCAATTGCCCCCCCCCCCCCCCCCTGGGCAAGAACGAACGAAGCATAAAATATGAATTTAATTAAATGTAATAAAAAAAAAGGCTATTTCGTTATACGTTTATATAATTTTGTCTTGGCATCGCAGCGTTGCAGCAATGAGTGATTGACCAAGTTCAGTTAAGAAAAGTTCTGCTATGCACAGATAGCATTCAAATCGACTGAGTCGGAAGCTTATTACTTCGATTTTTGATGTCCGATCTTCAAAGTAATGATCCTTAATGAAAAGATAAATAAACGCCTACATTACTGTATAACATTTTATTAGAATAGTCAATTTATTTCATACTAGGAAGCAGATGGAATCTCAAATCGATTTGATTTTCACTTTTCGAAATGCTGTGAATGAAAAATTTCACAATTTAAAAAAAAAAAAAATATTTAAAAAGTTAATGCTATGCCTATCTAACCCTCCTCTACATATTTTCTAGTGGTTTTTTTATAGTTAAATGTAACGGGAGTGTTAGTTGAAGTTAAATCTTTAAATTACGTCAATTTAATTAGCTTCAAATCTCGGATCTACAGAATAAAGACATCTAATTAAAGTAAAGCTTTTGAGAAATAACAAAAAATTTCATACTCAAATGGTGATTGAGTTATTTTTATGATAAATATTCCATTGATAGTAGGGGAGTCCACTAAGGGATTTTGGGACTTACTCGAGCGCGTCAGATAAGTATAAACAGGGGTACCTTGCACCCTGCTGAGTACCTCCACCTTATATCAGTCCTCTATTCAGGGCCGGGTGCCTAGGGCAGGTTGTCAGATTAGAAAACAAAATCGATAGCTCGAAATACTCGAGCGCGTCAGATTAAGGTAGGGTAGGTTAATTATATGCTGAAAAGTGTGTATTTCAATAATCTGACGATTTGAGTGTGACCTAAGGTAGATTACAAACTTGCAACAAAAAAAATTGACACCTGGACATTCTCGAGCGCGGTTGAATTTTTTGTATTGTGAAGCAAATAATTCTAGGATAACGGGAAAAGTATAATCTTCCGTTTTTCTCGCCCTCTTTAGTAGATAGAGGTGGTTTTCTAAAAAAAAACGACTTAAATGGAAAAATAAATATTAAAAATCAACAACAATACTTAAAATGCAAAATAATACCAGTTTTAAAAGCCAAAAATCTGTTCTTTAATCCTACATTTAAATTGAATTATTTGTATTAATAGTTTTCAAAATATTTGCATTTAAACTCAAAATTTTTATAAAAAACCCAAGAAAAAAAATGTTTGGATCAATTTTTCTAAGAACTGTGGAATAAAAAACTAAATTTTTTTTTGTGGTCAATTAATTAATTAATTAATTAATATTGAATCGCAACTTGCAATTTTCTCAAAAACTAGAAGACACAGAAGCTTCCGGTTTCTTGTGTTGGATTTTAAATTAATATGAGAATTGACCGCAAAAAGCGAATTTAGTTTTCACCTCACAATTTTTAGAAAAATTAATCCCAACATTTTATTTGTGTTTTTTTTTATCTAAATTTTGAGCTTGTATGTGAATATTTTGAAAACTATTGACATAAATAATTTAATTTGAATGTAAGATGAGAGAACAGATATCTGGCTTTTAAACCGTTATTGTTTTGAATTTTAAGAATTGTTGCTGATTTGTAATATTTTTTTTTTCCATTTAAGTCGTTTTTCTCGAAAATTGCCTCTACCTCCTAAACGGGGTGACATAGATACCCCCTCCAATAGTAAAAAATGCTTGTACGTATTTGGCCTTTCTCTAAAAAACCCGTTTTCAATTTTTGGCGCCAAAGTTATTATACTCTCCTCAGTGATTGAAAAAATCCTGAATAAAAATATTTCTTCTTTTCAAATCGTCAGATTAAGAAAACCCCTCCAGATAATCGTCAGATTAAGGTTCAGCACATGTAGGACATCGAGTTGAACCATATATATCAAGATCTGACGTGTTCGAATATTCAAAATGGCGATTTTTTTTGTTGCATTATCAAGAAGCTGCCGCAAGCTTTCGTCACATCCGAACCGTCAGTCTTTTGAATGTGAGCATCCTTGGGGGTCACTTAACATCCCCTATTAAAATCTGACGCACTCGAGTAAATCCAAGTTTTCCAATTTCTACACTCCCATACAGCCACCCCCACCACGCAAACCGGCTGATCAACATACCACCGTTATTAGAAAGACCCAGGCCATATACACCATCAATATCTGACGCGCTCGAATATGTCCACGTGACTGTTTTTTTTTAACATTTTTGAACACCTGTAGATGCTCCCCCCACCGATGAAACGGTATACTTCAATAACATTTTTTTTTCTCTGTCATCAAATCTTCAAAATCCATTAGGTCCCAACGACGCACGCTCGAATAAATCCACATTTAGCATCGTGGGCTCCCCTACTATGAGGGAGTACTTTCACTAGAAATCTCTCGAGAGCGACTCTAGGATATCTGTCTTCCCCACTGGTGGGCTTATTTCATGACTGTGTGTCCACTTTCGAGTTTTACTCTCGAGAACTTCTTCAGAGCTGCTCGTCATCTTTATATTCTGAAATGGAAAAGCACCTAAGCAATATGCACATGTGTTTCGAGTTCGGCGCTGTACGCAGCGCAGCGATGCGTGCTGCACATCTGTTTTTCCAATAAGATGCGTTTCTGATATAGGTAAGTGTTCGTGAGGATTTTGTCACTTTTGTGGATGCGTTTGAGGAACTTCCGTGGGCTCCGTGAAATAACTACGCAATGAAATAACTCAAACAAAAAAAAATGAAATAACTGCCCAAAATTTTATGGAATTGGGAAGTTTTTTCAAATGAAAGAAATCCCCAAAGTTGAAAATTTATTACATGGCTTTTTGGGGGCTTCTATCATTTTTAAGTTGGGGTATAATTTCATAATGAAATAAATCCCCAAAGTATGCAATGAAATAGTCCCCAATTTTGGGGAGTAATTTAATGATGAAATAAGTCCCCCAACTGTGCCACAAGGTTGCTTTAGGCAGTTTTTAGTAATTTATATGGAATATTTTGGAAAGATAAAAGTTTTGTTTATTGTGGCAAGTGAATTTCAAAGTTAATCCACAGGGCCGGGGGGCGAAGGCCCGGTGCCGCGGAGTGGCGCGTGAGGCGGCCGTAAATATACAAAGATTCTATTTTCTTTAATTAACAACTTTAGTTCTAACGTTCAATACTGAATTTCATCACAAATCTTTGGGGTCTTATTTCATTTTTTGGTTTGGGGACTTATTTCATTCGTTTTTGGGGATTTATTTCATCGTCAAACTTGAGGACTTATTTCAAAATAAAAGAACTCCGCAATTTGGGGAGTTATTTTATTTTCAACTTGGGGAGTTATTTCATTGGAGAGTTATTTTACGGAGCTCATCCGTATTCCATATTATTAAACTGGTGAAGAGTAAGAATCCAACGAAGAAGATTGGAGAAAACCAGGAAACGCAGTCACTGATGCCGAAGAGAAGTTGGATGAAACTCTTACACGTCAGGATAGTTATTTTTGGCCGTTGTTGAAAATGTAAAGTCAACGTCAATTCGATTGTCAAATTATCATCATTTTTCGACGCTAATATTGCTATTGTATCGAACTGCCTGAGTCTGGCAACTCTGTAATCGATGTTTTGGGCTAATATGAAACATTTATATTAAACCTAAACGAAGGCTAAGTTGTAAATGAAATGTACAACGAAATTTAATCACAATCGAAAGCTGAACCGAGAAGGCATCTGAGCAAACGATACGGCTCATCTCGGTTTTCATCTATAATTTTAATTTAGCTAAAATACAGCTATTGCCAAATGAATGATATGGTTTTGTTTGCACAAAAGCTTTTTTTATCAAAGTGTGAAAACATTCCGCAGAGCTGTAAAAAATCCAGTACTCTAGTAATGCAGTCAGCAAAGTCCCAGTTAATTAACTTATCAATTGACTGTTAAGTTAATACTGTGACTGGGTACTGTAACTGCAAAATAAGCAGTCGCCAGTAGTACTTATATTCAGTACTGTACAGTCGCCGAAACCAGTCAATTGACTAAAAGTTAATTAACTTCAGTACTTTGTGACTGGTTTTAGTCTTTAAAGTCAATTGAAAGTCTCAGTACTGGCCTGATTTTAGTTTTAGTCTTGAAGTCTTTTAACTATAGTCAATTAACTGTAAGTCTTTTAAAGTCTTTCGACGAAAAGTCTTTCGACAAAAGTCTTCGCAATTTATTATTATATAAGTATCGAATAAAAGGAGGAAAATATTATTTTGTTCACAATGGATTCGGCTTGTATAATTGTACGAGACCTGGGAGCGTAAAAAAAGTCATTTTTGTTTGACTAGTTTTGTTTATATTATGACCTTTCTAAGTCCCTAGATTCACGTGAGGGCAGTCTGGCTGGTGAGAAATGTTGTGTTGTCCGCCATTTTGAAAAAAGGCTTTGAAAATCGTTAATGCGATTTTCTCGGCTCCTATTGGACGTAGAGTAAAATTTTTTGTTTGATTTTGTAGGTTAGGAGATTTTATAAAACTTACGCTTCAAACATTTTTGTCGTCACTTTCCAATGAAAAGTTATTGCCGAAAAACTGTTGACTTTTCTTAGAAAAAAACGGTTTTAAGCGTTTATCTCGGCTCCTGTTCATCTGACAGAAAAAATTATATTATCCTTTTTTTTAGAGCACTTAATTTCCCACATTTTCGTATATTTGGATTGTATGTGGGACAAAAAATGCAAGGAATACGGTAACACAAAATTGCCAATATCTAGCAAATAATAATTCCTTAGGCGGCGGTTTCCAACCTTTTTAAGCTGTGGAACCCTAAACAATGCCCAAGTATATTTCGGAACCCCATCCTGACAATGGCAAAAAATGAAAAACAACACATTTCAAAATCAGTTTTTCAATATGACTGGACTATCTCATGTGTACAAAAGAGCAATTGAGGCCATGAGAACCATTAGACCAGGAAAAATAGCACAAATCGTATGGGGAACCTTGAAAAAATTAATTCATGAAATATTAAAATTGGAATTGACGCAGAATTGCAACCTCTATAACATATCCAAAGTCCCCCAAAATCCCCGCATTGGCTTTTTGTGTAGATGCATTTGAAGAGGTGCAGACGGGGAGAATTTGGAGGTCTATCAAACTAAAATATTTGTTTGGGTAAAACCTGATCATATGATACATGCTTTAAGGGTAGTTTTTAACGCTGAATCTAATGAAACCAAATTCAAAATGATACAACCACCCAAAAAGAAGTTATAGTCCTTTTTATGTAATAATGACTTTTTTTTCAGGTACAACAGGTAAAATATTACCGAAAACCCTTTGAAAATAACGGTATGTTAATGAAACTTGGAATGAATGTTTCATTTGTCATAGGAACTAAGAATCAAGAGAGTCCCTAAAAATATCCATGGTGAAAGGGTGTTTTTTTAAGGGGGAGGGGCAAGTGTAGAATGTTAACCATAACACCCACGAAAAAACTCTTACACTCATGAAATTCGCCAAAAATATATAAATTGTCATGGCAACCAAGAATCAAAATAGTCCTCATAAATATATTTGTTCTGGGGTTTTTTATTAAAGAGAGGCAAAATCTGGGAAGAAGTTGGAAGATTTGAGCCAAAATTCCGATTTGGTGTAATTGAGGTGTATACACAAAGTATGGTATATGATTTAAGGGTATTTTTTAACGCTGAATCTAATAAAAGCAAAACTTAAATGATACAAGCACCCTTAACAAAGTTATGGGCCTTTTCAAGCAAAAATTAATTTTTGAAATCGTATTTTCCGTAGAACAAGTCAAAAGTTAACAGTCACCAAAAACACTATTAGAACAAAGATATTTGTATGGACTATTTTGATTCTTGGTTGCCATGAAGAGTTTAATATTTTTGGCGAGTTTCATGAGTGTAAGAGTTTTTACTTGGGTGTTATGGTTAACATTCTTTGTTGCCCCTACCCCTTAAAAAAAACACCCTTTCACCATGGATATTTTTAGGGACTCTCTGGATTCTTAGTTCCTATGACAAATGAAACATTCATTCCAAGTTTCATTAACATACCGTTATTTTCAAAGGGTTTTCGGTAATATTTTACCTGTTGTACCTGAAAAAAAAGTCATCATTACATAAAAAGGACTATAACTTCTTTTTGGGTGGTTGTATCATTTTGAATTTGGTTTCATTAGATTCAACGTTAAAAACTACCCTTAAAGCATGTATCATATGATCAGGTTTTACCCAAGCAAATATTTTAGTTTCAAAGACCTCCAAATTCTCCCCGTCTGCACCTCTTCAAATGCATCTACACAAAAAGCCAATGCGGGGATTTTGGGGGACTTTGGATATGTTATAGAGGTTGCAATTCTGCGTCGATTCCAATTTTAATATTTCATGAATTAATTTTTTCAACCTCGGAACCTATTTTTCCTGGCCTACATAGTGGCCTAACTGCAATTTTATCGAAATTGAGTTTATTGCAAAAATTGAATCTGTATTTATTAAACAATATTCCTGCATTTAAATTTTTTGAATTGACGGCTCCATGCCATAGTTATAAGACTTTTTCCACTAAGAGGCCAACCACAAAAAAATTAAAAGCTTGAGTGCAAGAGTGGCCTATCTGATCAGATATAACGGTATTTTGAAAAATCATTATACAAAATCAAAAACCATTTATTTGTATCATATTGTAAAAAAAAATTAAAGCTATGTTTCTTTATTTTAAAACGGCAAGTATTTGAAATTTTTTAAAACTACAATTGTTTGAAAATAATTTATTCCTTATTTTTGCTCTACTGAAAATAAGGAAAAATGCAGTTAGGCCACTATGGCTCTCACGGCCTCAATTTTGAGTGTTTCCAGTTTTACATGAATTCTTGCAAGAAAACATGCTTGAACTCAGAGCAGATTGTTATTGCTCTCCATTTGGTAAGCCTCAAAAGATCCATGCTGGATTACTTTCCGGGCACAAATACTGCCATCGAGTGGGTACAAAATCCATTTCTAATGAAAACCATCAAGCGTATGACCCTGAGTATACAGGAATACGAATCCTTGATAGATCTGCAGAGCTCCTCTTCATACAAATTTGTATTTGATTCTGTATCATTAAACGAATTTTGGATTGGTATTAAGAATGAATTCCCTGAGCTTGCCAAGAAAGCTATATTAAATTTGCTACCTTTTGTTACAACGTACCGCAGTGAGGTAGCCTTTTCAGCGTATACTTATACAAAAAATAAATACAGATCGAGGCTGGACGCTGCCCCAGGGTATGCGAATACCACTTTCGGACATAGAAGTTAATTTAAAAACAATTATAAATCAAACAATGAGACAGATTCCTTCTTCACACTAAATGAAAAACTGGTTTTGAGATGTGTTGTTTTTCATTTTTTGTCATTGTCAGGATGGGGTTCCGAAATATATTTGGGCATTGTTTAGGGTTCCACAGCTTAAAAAGGTTGGAAACCGCCGCCTAAGGAATTATTATTTGCTAGATATTGGCAATTTTGTGTTACCGTATTCCTTGCATTTTTTGTCCCACATACAATCCAAATATACGAAAATGTAGGAAATTAAGTGCTCTAAAAAAAAGGATAATATAATTTTTTCTGTCAGATGAACAGGAGCCGAGATAAACGCTTAAAACCGTTTTTTTCTAAGAAAAGTCAACAGTTTTTCGGCAATAACTTTTCATTGGAAAGTGACGACAAAAATGTTTGAAGCGTAAGTTTTATAAAATCTCCTAACCTACAAAATCAAACAAAAAATTTTACTCTACGTCCAATAGGAGCCGAGAAAATCGCATTAACGATTTTCAAAGCCTTTTTTCAAAATGGCGGACAACACAACATTTCTCACCAGCCAGACTGCCCTCACGTGAATCTAGGGACTTAGAAAGGTCATAATATAAACAAAACTAGTCAAACAAAAATGACTTTTTTTACGCTCCCAGGTCTCGTACAATTATACAAGCCGAATCCATTGTGAACAAAATAATATTTTCCTCCTTTTATTCGATACTTATATAATAATAAATTGCGAAGACTTTTGTCGAAAGACTTTTCGTCGAAAGACTTTAAAAGACTTACAGTTAATTGACTATAGTTAAAAGACTTCAAGACTAAAACTAAAATCAGGCCAGTACTGAGACTTTCAATTGACTTTAAAGACTAAAACCAGTCACAAAGTACTGAAGTTAATTAACTTTTAGTCAATTGACTGGTTTCGGCGACTGTACAGTACTGAATATAAGTACTACTAATAACTGCTGGGCTAACAGTTAAAGTCTTTTTGTAAGTTAAAAGACTTATTGAAATTAGTCTTTTAGTCAATTAACTTCAGTACTTGAAAAGACTGCAATCTTTACAACTCTGACATTCCGCAAATTGTAAAAAATTTCAAACTCATCAACTCATATTGTTTTGTGTGACCAGGCGTATAGAGTGGTATTATGTGTAGGTACTCAAATTTTCTGTAGACCTCATCAAGATTTGGGAAACTCACGAAAATTACCCCACCCTGAACGAATGGCAGCCCGAACTCCAATGCCAATTTATTCCTTTACAATTGATGATAAGGCAATAAAATTGTAGATAAGATCTTGAAAACGGTTTGCTTTTGAGGCCATCATCTGATGAAAAGTGAATATGTTTTTTCGAGAATATGGAATTTGAATTTGATTATTGTATTTTGGTTTTCGAGATTCTTTCGGTTCGTCGAGATTTGTATGTTCGATATTTTGTCTTTCGAGATTGTGTCTTTCGAGATCTTGGCTTTCAAAATATCGTGGTAGCATGCTATGTAACATGCAAAAGCTACGACAAATGTGCTTACAAAAATTATTGATTTTATTTTTTTTATATAAAAATGACTAAAATCAATTAAATAGTAAATTGCTAATAACATCATTTGTTGTGGGCAACTTAAGCGAAATAGTTTACCAGAAACAAATGATTATAAAACCAAAATAATAGTTTAAGGAGTAAAGATATTTTAGCAAATTTTCAACACAAGTATTTTTAAAAATACTTAAGTAAGAAGAAGTTATTTTATCTTAATTGCAATTTCTATATAAGTCTTAAAGTAAGCGACAATAACTTATCAAAAAAAAAATTTAAGCACGCAAACTTCTTCAGACAATATAATGAAAAAATTAAGATCTCATCCACAATACCCAATCCTCTAAAAAGAGCTGTTTTTATAATTATTTATATTGGAAAGACCAAAGCTTCTTATTATAGCACTCGACATTCATCGTTCGCCTTTAATATCCAAAAGGATATAAATCTTCTTCTTCGTGTACTTATAAGAATGTAATAAATTTTCTGGCACCGCCTTTTATATTCTCAGCAAAATATTATGATATTTTTTTATATGGTGATAGTGTCTACACCTCTCAGCCAAATGAAATTCAATCCTTATGCGGAGTAGGTGCCTTGCCTTGCCTATCCTTATGGAATATACTAAGGGAACAACACTATACGCAAAAAAAAAACAGTTACACCCACAAGGACTTCAAAGACTGCGCACAATCTAAAACTCGGGTATAAGTTCAAGGAGCTGGGTGGATATTTAACTCGAAGGATGAGTGAAAGTGAACAATAAATGAGTCCTTTGAACTCAAGAAAGCTTTTGTCGAATATATGATTTATGTCTTTGATTCTTGTCGTAAGGTAGGTACTTTGGTAAAAATGAAAATAAAGTGTAATTTGCGTAAACTATTGATATGGTAGATTTTGTATTATTTGAAATTTATTGGTGCTTAGTCATGAATTAAACGAGGCTAATTGATTTATTAGTCTTCCGCCAGTAATAATTTATTTATTATGTAGCTAAATTTGCAAAAATTTAACGTAGAATACCAAAAATAAAAGATGAGATGATACAAAAATTGTAAAAATATTTTGATATTACTTTGTTTCTATTGCACGGAATAATTTTTGTTTGACTTATCCGAAGTATTGATATCATTTTTATAAAGAAAATTGGTAGTAAATATTATTGGAAGAAATTATTTAATTAAAGTACAATAAGGATTTAACTGCCACGGTACTGACAGCCACGGTACTGGCATTTTGACAGTTTATGTAACCCAACTTCTCTATGCTAATGAAAAAAAAAAAACAATTTCAAGGAAAATTTTAACTTATGCCGTTATGAGTAATCCATAATTCTGATAATAAACCAAAAACATGTTATAACATGCTTAAAAAATACTACCACGGTAATGACAAATGAATTTGTGACCCACTTTCTCCAAATGAAAACATATCACTCTTAAAGTACAATAACGTGCATAAAATAAAATGATTGTTGTTAACTATACATAAATAGTGTCTCTTTAAGAAAACCACCATACAAATATTTAAACCTAAAACAAAATGGCGGTTGAGTGGGAACCTTTTGAATTCAAAAATAAAACTAAAACGTTATTCATGATTATTTTAATCAGCAATGAGTATT
This sequence comes from Dasysyrphus tricinctus, assembly GCA_963921185.1. Lineage (NCBI taxonomy): Eukaryota > Metazoa > Arthropoda > Insecta > Diptera > Syrphidae > Dasysyrphus > Dasysyrphus tricinctus. Next base: position 42,754,381 of record OY992532.1, on the reverse strand, counting down.
CTGTCTTAATTTTTGCATAATTTTGTCAAGCTAGTATTGTACTCAAACTTTTCTAAGGACAACATTTCTATTCAATGAAGTATTTCAGTAGAAAATAGTAGTTTTAATCGGAAAAACAAGGAACGGACATGTCACGGTACTGACATTTTCAAGCCATGCGGAAGTAGTAGTAAATAGCCATTTACCCAATTCAAACCAGAAAAATATGCGAACATTTTTCATTAAATAACAAGAAAAGCACTAGACCCATGTGCATGACTTAATCGCACGTACTGTTTCTTATTTTCAAGTATCTAAGAATCTAAAGGAGAGCATGGAATTCGTTTTTAAAATGCTTAAACAACTTTAACAATAGTTTAAGTTAAAAAATAGGTAAGCCATCTGAATTCTTATTTATGAATTTATGGGAACAAATTTAAAATCGATGAAGCGTTTTTTAAAAATCTAATTTTGTATCTATTTATAAAATCGTCAAAAGATTTTAAAGATCAAATTTTGATATGCAAATTTTAAGTTTTTATTAATCACAAATAAAAACAAATTTTTTCAAAACAATATTGAGCTGGGTTCTCATCGCGTAAGACGATGATCGTCTGACGACGTGCGTCGTTTTGACGATTGTATTGCTTCATATAATTCAAAAATACATGAATCGTTTGAACGACGTCGCTTAGACGATTCAATTTTGCTTCATGTAGCTTGTGAAACTGTCAAATAAGATCGATTAAGCGATTGCGATTGAACGATTGATATTTTACAATCGTTTCATACTCTTTGGTTGGATTTTCATAGTGTTAACTCAAAAATTTCAAACATTTTTGCATCATTACTTTTTCGATATGATGGTATGCAAGGCAGTTGACCTGATACAAATACATCGGTAAAATCGCATCAAGAATTTGCTTGACTACGGTTTGTTTGAAGTTTGTGCATCATATGATGCAAGTTTGTAAAAATTACTCGTTTACCGAAAATCGGTGTGGGTTGGATACATTTTTTACAAATTTTCAACTGAATAGATAGTGCATCATTTCTACAACGATGCTTTTCTAAATTTATACATAAATTCCGTTCTAAAAAAAGCATCTGAATCGACTAAGGAGCCACCTAACTTCATTGTCTATACACTGTTATTCTTGAAAAAAGCAATAAATAAGAGGACGAGAAAGCATATTTTTGGTCAAAATATATGTATTTATGTAAATATTTGAAATGTCTTAATACATCCATATGAACTTATGTACCTATGCAAGATTTACATGATTTACAAGATGTTTTTATTGAACGATTAATATTTACAATTTGCTTAATGTTAGTTATCTTAAAGTATACATTGATAATTACATAAAATATGTTGGCACAATAGGGGGCCTAACTGTTTACATTGGGATTTTTTGGAAAATTTATATTAAATTGTCATTTATGTTTATTTCTATTCTTAATCTATTGGCTGCTTCATTTCTCGGATTGTTCAGGTCCGGTTGTCATTATTGTGATTGGTTGGGGGGGGGGGCTTTCAGCCACGGTAGTGAGCTGACCTTGGGTCAGCGTAGAAGGGAATGTTCTCTTCGTCGGTGGTTGAGATAATATCCTCATCTAGCAGCTCCATCGCTTCGAGGTACCGCTGGTTGGGATGTCTTGGCTGGTTTACAATTCCCTCTATTAGAGGGTTCGGGTGGTTCATCATATTTTGTAGACATCTTCTGCTGGATGGGATGAGGTATTTGTCTAGTTGTACAATGTTGGCCTCTTCATAGAGTCTCTTGTTGCTGACGTGTTTCCTTCGTATTCTATCGAAGTGAAGTCCTGTGCAGATCCGTAGAATCTTCCGCTCGAATATTGCCAGCTTCATGTGTGATTTTGTCGTGGTGTACCAGATGGGAAAGTAGTATGTGATGACTGGCCTGATGAGCTGCTTGTGTAAAAGAAGCTTCGTCTTTTGGCTTAATCCGTTCTGTACCTATGCTAATTATTTTTAACCTTTTATACTAACATTTATTCCCTTACAAAAATCGAAACAAAAAGTTGGAGTTTGAAGGGTGCACTGGAAACTAGACTGCTCTGCTATTGTGGGATGGGTCTTCATCTTTCAGTAGTATTAGACCTCGTCTGATAAGGCGTCTTTTTCTTATTTCATTTGGAATATTTAGTACTTCTTCAACACTTGCCCGTTTAGGGTGAGCCACGTTGACTGCCGGACCGCTATGCTACTCTGTCCCATCGCTAAATATTTTCAGTATCGTTTGAAGTGAATTTGCCACAGATGAGAGCTGCAACGGTTCATATTGAATTTCAATTTCAAAATTAACTAACATTTTAAATTAAAACGAAAACAAATAATTAATTTTCAATATGTTTTTTGATGTTTATAGTTATTCTCAAACTGTAAACAGAACGACTCAACTGAACGACACGATTATGATATTACACGAAGTAAAACTTTGACGACGTTGATTAGTACAATCGTTTCAACGACGATCGTTTCCAAATTTACGTGATGAGAGCCCTGACTTTGAAGCACGGAATTACAAAAAAAAACTTTTTAAATTAAATATTTTATATCAAATTTTCAATTCCAAAAATGTTTTCTTGAAAATTTTGATATGCAAATTTATACCTTTTGTAAGTTTTTGTATAACAAATTAATTTCAATCCGTTCAGCCCATAATGAGAAAATTCAAAACAAAACTAGCGAGGGGAGGCACTGTTTATATGTATGTATGTAATTGCTTAGTGTAGGGTTTTTTTTTGTATTTTTAGTAAAACGTTTCAGTTCGAGAATATTGAAAAAATTTATCAAAATCGTATGAGTCGTTTTTTCGAAAAATGAGACTTAATGTATTTTTTTTTAATATTCTAAAAAAGTGTTTCTCACTCGTTTAGAACTGAATTAAGAAGAAATTGACTGGGTTGTTTTTAGTTTTTAAGTTTTCAGAAAAAAAATAATATTTTGAAATCCAAAAATCCTTTTTGAAAAATTTTGGTACTTGAGAACTTCTGCTTTAAAAAAAAGTGATTTTAATCATTCATAACGTTTTCAAGAAAATCGAAATTAAGAAAATGGTTCTATCATGAATGACCAATTTAAGTAGCTTTTACTTATAGAAATTAATTTTTTTTTAAGAAAAGTTTTGGAGCCGTTTTTGAGGAAAATAAGATTTTGTAAAATTCTATAAAAAATTGTATAGCAGGTACCATTATTTTTGGTTCTAAGAAAAAAATAAAGAAAAAACATGTGGAAGGATTCAACAAAAACCAATATGTACCTTGCACCAAGTTTGAAGAAAATCGATATAGCTGTTAAGGCTGTTTCCGAACAGACAGACAAACTGACAGATAGACAAATAGCCACAGAGACAGACAAAAACACAGACAGACAGATAGAATTGTGACAGCCACTTTTTTGTCTTTCATATCATCGTTATGACAAGTCTGATCAAAACCTCAAGTTCAATTTTTTTCGAATGCATAACTTGCGATGTAGTACCTACATATCGAAAGTAAAACTACAAGGATTAGATCATAGCATATTTTAATGCAATCAAGCGTTAAAGTCTTACGCTGTGGCTCCATTGGCAATTTTTGAGGCAATTGCAATTGGAATAGGAATGGCAATATATTGCTTGGGTGGGCATTTTCATTGCCAGGCAATTTCAATTATAAAATGTGTGTAAATGCTGTTAAAATTCGCTGTTTTTAATAAAATTGTATGTGTATTCACTATATTTTGCCATGTGCGTTCTCATGTTATACGATTTAATTGAAAAAATCAATAAAGAAGCCATTCACAATTAGGGAGAACCCCAATTTTCCTCAATTTATTGCCTTGAGGATGGAAATCAATAATTGCCTCTCATCTTCTAGGGAATATTGCCATTGCCATTGACAAAGCGTCTCATTGTGCTTGCTTACACGTGAAGAACGAAAGTGTTCAGATGTGAAGAAAATTATTCTGCAGATTTTGTTTTCCTCTGTGTGTTTTCCGTAGTTTCATAATGAAAGACCCGATTGGATTGGTTGGATTGGGTAGAAGAATCAACACAAAAGAGAACGTCAATTTTCTACACCGAATATTTTCAAATATTTTAAAATATTTCATCCCCCTCCCTCTTCTGCAAGTTACCCCGCTCACCATCAAAAATCGCAAAAAATACTTGATTTTCTTCTCCTGTGATCAGGGACATTTGCATTATTAAAGGCAATAGCAATGAGTGAGGCAATTTATTGCCTCAAATATTGCAAATGGAGCCGCTGGGTTAGAGTATCAGATTACGCAGGCTTACACAGTTTTCGACTTGGGCTGATAAGACTCTTTCTTGAAGTAAATTTTGGCTCTGAATACCGTTTTAAATTAAAAAAACGTGATGTTTCGTTATTTTTGAGTAATCAAAATTTGCAACGATTCCTGAAAATACTAATTTTGTCTTCAATATTTAGCTTAAATATTTCTGGTCTTCAAGATGGCCAGCCTTGTTTAGTAGTTAGTTATCACTTTCCTCTACATAATTTAGTAAGAAGTGTAGGTACGAGTAAAATGCGGTTTAAAATGGTAAACAAATAAATAGTCCAGTCATATTAGCCGAAAAATCAGCCGAATTATGGAAAAAAGGGGGAAAGCCTGATTTTGGTATAAAGCCCACCTCCCCCCCCCCCCCATTAAATTCTATGGAAACTGTAAAAAGTTCCCATCGTTATGAGTGCAACTCACAATTTTACTGGGGGATCAAAGGCCCTCCAAAACCGGTTTTAAAGGAATATCTCACGAACGGTAACTCTTAGAGAAGCAATGTCAGCAATTAGATTAGCTTAGAAAATTTCCTACAAAAAATGTAATGTACCTATTTCTTACAAGAGTTACCATTTTCGAGATAACTAAATCGGTACAGCTACGGATTTATGTTTCTGAATAATATTTACTCTTTAACACTTCCTTTGAGGTTGCGTGGTATCCCCCAGGAAAATTATAAAACAGTTCTAAAAAATATATACAAAGCCTTATTTATAGGTTTTGGAAATGATCCCCATGAATTAGGGCTCCACTATATTAATTATACGGGTTCAAAGGTAACGAAACATGATGTTTCGTTTACACAGGGTGATTCGCATAAAATGCCAAAAGAAGCCAGAACGTATAAGGTGAATTGAGAAAAGAAAAACAATTTACAGGAGGGGGGTTCTTTTCTCCCCCGTTTAGCTGGTATGGGCAATTTTCTTAAAAAAATACTTAAAACAGAAAAAAAAATTAAAAAACAACTGTAGCATTAACAATGACATGCTAAGGAATAAGGGCGTAAATGCCAAAATTGAGTAAGTACCATAAATGGAACCGTTTAATAGTATATTATATTTGTGTAAAGCTAAAAATTCATATTTTCAACTGGAAGTGGCTAAAAATCACGAACGCAACTTTCAATTCAGGTTTTAATCAAGTTGCTTATGTACTTACGCTAGGCCTAAAAGTCGCAAGTTCATTTTTCTAAGTAATCACCAAAATTGCTATAACTTATACGCATAGTAAAATAACATCATTTTTTTCTAATAAGAATTAATTCTTTAAAATATTCAATTTCATTCAATTTGATGGTGAGAAAAGCAATTATCTCAAAATTTCTAAAATGGAGATACGTCCTTTTTTCTTATGACGGCACAATAGATTTTTGGCGGGAGCGTATCGGAATCCCGCTTTTTAAAATCCCATTCTTCAAAAATCCCGAAAAAAAAGCTTTAAAATCACGTCTACGAAAATACTGGACAGGAATCAGCTAAGATAATTTGTGATAGTTGACAGTCACGTTACCATAGTTTTGCTATTGTGTTGTGACTGTCAACTATCACAAATCACCTATCAAAATCCTGTCTTCTAAGATCCCGTTTATTCAAGATCCCGATTTTGAAGAAAAACATAAGTACTTTCAGGAATCGTTACTAATTTAATAAAAAAAAATATACATATATCTATCTCTTGTTGAAACGTAACCTCAGAAAACTCGAGCTGATGGCGTGTTAAAGAGTTAACAGATATTTGAAGCTTGTGTTATTATTTAAGGTAGGAATATCTGTGAGTTTCTCCTTGAAAATCATGTTAATTTGATGTTGACAGCTCTTATAAATTCAAAAAAATAAAAAGAGTCACTTCTATATTCCGTGAATTGAAATAGATAGATTTATATTTATTTCGAAATGGAATGTTGTGTTTTCAAAACAGTTTAAATTTTTAAAAGGGAATTTTCAATTCATTTAATTCAGCACGTACAGCTGCTGTTCCCAAGTTTCTGAAGAAAGCTCTTGAGATTAGTTTACTTATGTACTGATAACTTTAAATGTTCCGGTGCTTGTTGGGGGCGATAAATGTCTAAAATATTACTGTTCAAACCGAAAGTGAGCGTCTAACCTCAACCCTTAACCAGTGTTGTCACTTTACCACAATTGTGGTAGATCTACCACTTTTTTTCAAGATTTTGATAATCTACCACTTCTACCACTGAAGTCAAAAATTCTACCACTTTTTGCTCATCCATAACAAACAAAATTTTAAATTCAAAGATAATCCGATCATTCGTGAAAAAGTCCCAAAATTTTTCAGTAGAAATTTTTCAATAGAAAAAAAAATCCTGTGCGTTTTTGTCTCTATGTACTTACCTGAATGCAGCCATTGGAATTATTTAGAACTGATTTCTTTTAGAAATAGAAGTCTAGTAGATTTTTGTTTGTGTCCTAAAAATTTTTTTATAAAATATGGGAAAGGGAAAACTTCTTCTGGCTACCCTCCTCGACGACAACGCAATGTGTGCGGTGTGCCCTATTCATAATACGCTTTCCTGATATGTTTTTTGGTTTGAATTTGATCACCACATTCAAAATTTCAGTGAAGAAATAGATTCAGAAATAATAGAAGAAAAGTTACTTAAAATTGTTTTTTTTTTTTATCTTATCAAATAGGTAGATATATTAAACCAATGAACTAAATATTTTTTGTCAACTTGCTTAGAAATTGTGATACACAAAACATGATTTAAATTTTAATAATAAAAGAAAACCAGCTTTTTACAATTTTTAAGACATTTTTAAAAAGATTTAAAGAAACACTTGTTTTTTCCACAAATTTAATAATTTTTAATAAGTTTTGCCAAAGCGTTTCGTCTTAGTTAGGACATCATCAGGGCACTTACTAAGACGAAATTATTAAATTTGTGTCAGTGTTTCCTTAGATCTTTTTCCACCAATTGACTAACCCTAGATCTATTGATTATATTTAAATTTTTAAAAGGTATATATTTTTATAAATATAATTCTTTTTGATATCCCAGACAAAATTATTAAGATCTGATATATTTTCATTACTCAAAAAAGTCTTCAAAGTGTCTGATTCTCAGTCTCTTGACGTGGCTAAGGAAAAATTATTGCAGTACTTTTATTTTAGTTCAAAAACCAAAATAAACCCTGTTCCGGACTGAAATGGTGATTTCATGAAAAAGATTGTGAAGCGTGTACTTGTCCGATAAAAGCCATTAAGGTGTTTATGGACAGATAAACTTGTTTTCTAGGAAATCATTGGAAAAATTTTTTTTAATTTTGTGCTCTCGTTTTTGGTAAAAGCCTCTAAGAAAACGAGAAAATGGAAAAAATGGCTGTTTTTCAAAGCAAATGTAGCTTACACAAAAGCATTTTTTGCAAAACAATGTTTAATAACATAAAATTCCATATTTTTATCATGCCACTATTGGAGAAAACCTAATCAAAATTTTAATAACGCAAAATAAAAATGCTTGTAGATTTTGAAAAAAACGCATTTTTGGCAGTCAATTTTTTATACCTAACGCTATTTTTTTGACAATTTTTTTTTGCAGTGTATATAAATTCAATTTATTTTCCACAATTTTCATTAATTATATAATCACAATTGTATCATCTGATATTGAAATTTTTAATTCTTAAAAGGCACTTTTTGACAGAAACTGTATGTAAATTTGGAAGTTAAAATCCGTTACTTTTACAAAACGTTTTTTTTTAGTACAATAATACGCCTACTAGTGACCAATTAGTAAAAATAAAAAGTTTTATAAAACAAAGTATCTGATGAAAATGAAAAAAACCGGTCTTATATACGCAAAGAAAAAGTTAGCAAATGACTGGTTTCCTTCAGTTCGGAACACTCTTAAAAAAGAAATCTTTTTATGATACAAAAACATTTTTAGTACCACTTCATATTATTAAAAAAAATTTCATTGAACTTTGTACAGGCAAAAATATCGTTAACTTTGAAAACTATCGAAGTTTCAGATTTGGCAGCGTGTAGCATCCATCTAGTCTGGTAAAAATAAAACGGTATCCGTGTCTCACGTCCATTTGCTATTTCATTTGTTAAGAAGGCATTTGTGCTACAGGTCATGGATTGTCCGTTCAGTTTCTCAGTTCCCTGATTAGTATTTACAGGATAAATGTCATATAAGTAGGCATATTTTTTTGCATATATTGGGTAAGTAAAACCCTAATAATATATATTTTTTTTTTATTTTTTGACAATGCGCAACTATGTTTTTGGGGCAGTTAATGCAGCTTTTCCTTGTAAAATTTTTTAATACAATTTGCTCTTACTATCAAGGTGGCTTAGATTTTTAAAAGAATATTAATACAGGTCACTATATCTCTCCCATCAGGCAAGGGGTACGATTTTCTAAAAAATTGACTTTAAATATAAAAATAAAAAAGCTTAGTCCTCTAAACACATGTTTTCAAAAAATGTCGATAAAATTGCTGTTCTTATTTTTCTCATGAGCCGCTTTCAAATACGTGAAAGGAAGCTCTAAATCAAAAATGTTATGTCGAAAATATCTTCATCTTCTTCCAATTTTTGTAGAATCACAAATATACTTCGATGAGTAAAATGGTTCTCTTTGACTGAAATAAAACTTGAAAACAAAAATATTTTTCCTTATTTAATTTCTCGAAATTAAAATCTACCACTAAAAATCCGGATCTACCACTATTTTTTAGACTCATCTACCACTTTTTTCAAACTGGAAGTGACAACACTGCCCTTAACCTCAACTCTTCAAAAAATCTCAGAAATTGAAATATCAGTCTCAGTAGCCTTTGGAGAATATTACCTAAAACTTTTAACTTATTTGCTAACAAAAGGTCAAATTGACTAAGTAATTGAAGCGAATTTGCCATTTTTATTTAGGGCTAGGACTGTGTGGACTTGTTAGGTGTGCCTTTTGAATTGACTGTATGGGTGGTCCGTTTTTCTTCGAAGGTGACAATATAATAAACTAAACAGTCAATAGAGGGCACTACCTTGACATGGAAAACAAATTTTATGACTAAAAAATTAAGGATTTAGGCTTGGATGTGCTAAAGTTCAAGCAGGATGGGGCAGAATGAGTTTTTTTGGATTTTTTTTTTCTTTCAAAAAACAAATAACTTCAATTTCAATTTGGACCTTAATTTTTTTTAATGCAAAATAAATTGCAAATATTGAGCATTATTGCAAGTTTCTGGCTGGATCCATTCCTAACAAAAGGGCTGCCATACAGAATGCCATTCCAGCCTAGACAAGTTGCTGAGGGCATGCTATGCTAACTTCACATTGAAGTTAGCTTTATACACCCACTATTTGATGAATTGCAGAATCCGGAATAGAAATGCAAAAACAATGCAAATAAAACTGTAACTCTCGAGGTCCCATTAGTACAGGTGAAAATTGGTCACAGACATCATTTGGACCGGAAGCCCCACAGTGCCACCAGTTTATATGCAGTTTATAGTTTAACAGAATAGCCTAAGAATGATCGTTAGTTCGTTGAATAAGATGTTATGTACCTCTTAGTAGGGATTAAACTTCATTACACATAAGCCCTGGTATAAGAATGAAAATTGACATACCCTTTCGGGTTATTCAAAATACAAAAAAAAGTTAAAAGCTGTTCTCTTTCTTCTTCAAATTAGTTTCCGAAGATACTTCATTACAGGCTTATTTTCGAAGTCATAGATATACTCAAACTCATAGTCTATTTAAAAAAAATATTAATTTTCCAAAAATGTTTAATGAACCCAAAACTATTCCTGAAATCCTTCAATTTATCCCCAAAATGTATTCTCTTCCGCTTTTCTTAATAAACCCGTTTCTTTAGTGTGACCTTTTTCTGCGTCGCATTAAAATCTTCTCTAGCTCAAAAATTCAAAACGCTTTTAATATTCTCGCTATGGGGTCATATACCTAAACTCATGTTCATACTCACTCGTGTGCATATGGACAAAGTACATTTTGTATATTATATACACACATATGTAAGGTTTCTTGCTGGAGAGTGTTATCTTCGAAGGACAATCAGCCTGTCATCCGGTGTGCCATAAAATTTTCTAATTAGCCATACTCCTTTGTTGCCACAAATTTTAAGCAGCAACTTTCATCACACGGCCGCAGAAAATTAGCTTTTCCGCCGCCCGCCCGTGCCACCACTCGTAGCATCTACCTCAGGCATTTTTGATTTCATCCCAAAGATGTGGATGGGTATAAATTAGGGATGCTTTTTCACCGGCCTTTTTATCCATTATTCGGTGACTAAAGACAAAATCTTCTTCGTGCCACACGTATGACACTCACATTGTATCCATTTCCCAGTAGTGGTCCCAAATTTGGAAGTTTTATGACTTTGACATCCTCTCATGTCGATGAGATGTTCACACACACACACTGCAGATGCTCCCTTAAATGTTTATAAATATTAATCATGAATAGTTCCCTAACCAGCCGCTTTGTCTCCTCTCATACCCATCAACCCTAACCATCGCATAAAAGGTGTAGGTGACTTAATAACCAGGTTAACCCAATAGAATGTGTTAAAGGATCAAAAGGTGAAAAGTGATTTGTATGGTTTTATACACCTAAATACTATACCTAAAACCGATTTGGTAGATATATCCTTGGATAACATAAATACTATTTCTAGGCTTTGGTTAATTAAATACCTTCACTTGGAATCACTCGCTTTTTGTCAGAATCATGTAAATTATTTAATGCTCACGTTTGCCTTTTAGTTTTAAGGAGAGGGGAAGATTGAGGTATAGGGAAATTAATTAAAACTGTTATCAGACTAACCGGAGCTTTGAAGGACTATATCGTGCGCCAAGGATGCGTGTCTGAGTGACATTCCAAAAGTGTTTTACTTCAAGTTCGCCAACGACAATGAAGGACTGAACGGATGGAGAAGAAGAATAAACAATAATTGGTGGTGTTATTGCATGATTAATGTTGATGGTCTGGGTGGTTGTCGAAGGGTAGGTATATAGGTTCAATTACAAAGTTGCATATACCTACCTACAATATAGTACTTGTAGAAAGTAGTTATCAACTCGAAAGAGTTTTAATTAAGTTTAATTAAGGAACGAGAAGTGTAACAGGTAGTGATTATTGTTGACTAAGTGTTTGTTCGATAACCATATGCTTTCACTTTTTCAGTTAATTTGAAAGCCACTACAAAAGAAGGTCCTTTTACATGCAGGGTAGCATGTAAATTTGGCGTGTTCTGCATGCCAGTGTTTCACCCTTGATTTATTTCAATTCTTATTGGTCGGACTGAAAAAGTGGATATAAAAAAATCACAGCTATTTGGTGTCATAGGTCTAAATCTTTGTAGAATTGAAGATCATCATCATCACCATCGTGTCCTGTAACCCCGGCTGGCTGGGGCATCATAGGGCGTTAACAAAACGTCTCCATCCTTTACGGTCTGCTGCAAGGTACTTTAGCTGTGGCCACGTCTTTCTCTGGGATTCCGCTAAGACAGTTGATTTTCATGTTGTTCTTGGTTTTCCAACCCGTTCATCGTTTGGTTTCCTCAGTGTGTGACCAATCCAACGCCATTTAAGCTTTCTTATGTTGACGTCCAGCCGCTCTTGACTTGTCCTGTGCCACAATTTCTCATTTGATATAATTTGCAGGAACGTGCCGTGGTGATTTCAGTTAGGTGTGCGCTAACTTATTTTGCAATGAAAATATATTATTTTAAGCTTTGCACACAGTACCAGCAGCGTTCCAAAACGAGCCTGTTTTCGGACACTTAGTTGCTGCGAAAAACAAGCAGATACTTCAAACAACAATTCTAAGCGGTTACAAGACTTTCTCACTTTTAGTTTATTGAAAAAAGTAATCAAGGTCAGCAAAATTACAACAGAGCAAAAGCGCCAATGAGCATAGGTTACCACGAAGCCAATGCTTAAACTCAGTTTTTTTTTTGTAAAAAAAAATTAAAGACCTTGGAACTGTTATTCAATTATTTGATGAGGAGGACTTTTTTCACTTAATAAAATCAAAAAAATAAAATAATGTTTGAAATTATTCTAAACCTCTTTAAGGCTTGTTTCACACATATACGGTTTTATTCGGTTCGGTCTGTATTCGGTTCGTTTTCGGTTTCAGTTTTTTATTTTCACACATACATATACGGTTCCTATAAGGTCTGTATTCAAATATCAATTTTTAATTCCAAAAATATCAACATACTTCAGCACTAGTTGTCAATTCTAAATAAAAACGAACAAAAAAAACCTTTTAGAACATATATGTGTGAACGCTATGATAAGTTTGTGTGCCCTTGAAACCGAATGAAACCGATTCGTGTCGAGGGGAGGTTCGGTGCTATTCGGTTTCTATTAGGTTTTTATTCCTGCCGTTTTCATCGGTTCACACTTATCAGGCCCGACCGAAAACGAACCGAATACAGACCGAACCGAATGAAACCGTATATGTGTGAAACAAGCCTTATAATTGTTTTGTCAGTTGTATTTTGTTTTAAATAATTCTTAACATTTTGGGCCAGTAAATAATTCTACGTTTTAAATTTAATCACTGGAAATATTATGCCTAGTAATTTTCAAAAATGTTGGCTACTTTAATTTATCGAAAACAAAACTTAATACATTCATCTGTGAAGGTGTTAACCAATCTACATATATTATTTCTTGAAATAGGCATCAAATTTATAGAAACAAAAAAATCAAAAGTGTTAAAAGACTAAATAAATTTCAATATATTTTTAAAGCAATTATGATATTTTTCACTTTATTTGCTATTTTGCTTTTTTATAATTCTGTATTCACCTCTTTAAGCGGGCCATTCACGTTAAAATTGTCGTAAGGACTGTCCGACAAATTTCAGTCGTATACGACAAGTTCTACTTTGAATGTCCTTGTTGTACATCGGACCGTGCGACTAACGACAGGTTGGAAGTCCGTTGAAAATATCAACGAACCTTGCGACACGACCGAATGGCCGTATTGTGAATGGCAGTTTTTGAGACAGTCCTTGTGACCGAACTACTCAGTCTACGAATAATCTTCATAGTTTATATTTTGTTTCTAGGAGACGAAATAAATAAAAAACAAATTGAAGGCATTTTTTGACACACTGTTCGTAAAAGTGGTTCGCAACGTGTGTACGTACTTTCGACAGTCGTTCCCAAGCAAAGGAATTTTTGTCGTTATCCCCCAGCACTGTAATGTGAATATAATCATCCATCACCACTGGCGCAAGTCAACGAAAATGAACAGATACAGAATTCTCTACACAGCGAAGTGCAGAATAAAGGACCGTGGTGCACTCGATGAAGTTGAACATCATGCTATCTAAATTGCTATATAGTACAGGTAAAATAGGATTAATAAAACAAAAAAATTAGTACCATCATGAAACTTGGTGAAAACGTTTCATGTATTATGAGAATGAAAAATCAAAAGAGTCTATAAAAATATTTCACATGGAAGAGTGTTTTTTTTGAGGGGAAGAGGGGGGGAAATTGTGGTGTATCAAACAGAAAAATTAACTTTGGTGCAACCTAAGCATATGACACATGTTTTTAAAGTAGTTTTTAATGTTGAATCAAATGACACAAAAACCAAGTCGATGCGACCTCCGTGAAAAAAGTTATTGTCATTTTTATGTAACGATGACTATATTTTCAGTATAAATGTAAAATAGTACCGGGAACCAGTTGAAAATAATGGTCCGTCGATAAAACTTTGCATCAATGGTTCATTTGTCATGAAAGCAATAATAAGAAGAGTCTATAAAAATATCTGTTGTTAAAGGGTGTTTTTTTGGGGAGTTGGGGTAGTGGTGGGATTATTACCATAAAACCCATGACAAAAATGGTACCCCCCTGAGAATTTGTTAAAATGTGATATGGACTAACAGAATGAAGAATCAAAAGAGTCTATAGAAATATTTTGCTGGGAAGGGTGTGTTTTTTGAAGATAGGGGGAAGTGTCTGGTTATTTTTCAAAAAAATGTAAAAGGATGGTACCCTCAAGAAACTTGGTAAAAGTCTTTCATTTACTACGAGAATGAAGAATCAAAGAAGTTTGCCAAAATATTAAGGAAGAAAGGGTGTTTTTGTGGGTTTGGGTAAAGGCTGTTATTCGTTTTTGGAAACAATTTTTGTTTTTGGAAAAAGTATTATAGTTGCCTTCACCCATTAAAAACATCCTTCTACCATATAGATATTTTTATAGACTCTTTTGATTCTTCATTCTAGTAGTTCATAGCACATTTTTATAAAGTTTCATGAGGGTACCATTTTTGTCACAGATTGTATGGTAATAATCCCATCATAACCCCAACCTTCACCCCAACCCTCAAAAAAACACCCTTTAACTACAGATATTTGTATAGACTCTTCTTATTATTGCTTTTCATGACAAATGAACCATTGGTGCAAAGTTTCATCGACGGACCATTATTTTCAACTGGTTCCCGGTAATATTTTACTTTTATACTGAAAATATAGTCATCGTTATCTAAAAATGACAATAACTTTTTTCACGGAGGTCGCATCGACTTGGTTTTGATGTCATTTGATTCAGCATTAAAAACTACCTCAAAAACATGTGTCATATGCTTAGGTTGCACCAAAGTTAATTTTTCTGTTTGATACACCACAATTTCCCCCCCTCTTCCCCTCAAAAAAACACCCTTCCATGTGAAATATTTTTATAGACTCTTTTGATTTTTCATTCTCATAATACATGAAACGTTTTCACCAAGTTTCATGATGGTACTAATTTTTTTTTTATTCGAAGGACTTTTCGTACTATTTTACCTGTACTAATAAGGAAGAATAAACCTTGTGTGTTTTTTTTTTAAGTGTTTGTATGTGGATTTGCCTCACAGTACACATAATAAAGGTAATATCATTAGCGTTTTCATTTTTGTTCAGTTCTGCGCATCCATCAAATCAGTGGAAAATGGCGAATCCGGTGACCCACACTCGTTAAATGTCAAAATTTGTTGTGTGTTATGTGTTCATTTGTAACTTATTTATTAACAAATACAATTGTTTCAAGCTTTTTAGTGTTTATTAACATTATTTTATCATGCAAACAACATTTCTTCCTGGTTTTGAGTACCATTTAAATTATCCTTTTGTGTTTGTTTTCTTCGTTGTTGTTGTAATACAGCGGACGGTGTCACGTAAGGCTGCCATCTTGAATTTCTTCTGACAGTTCTCATTTCGGACAACATGCGCAAGATAATACCTTAGATATGTGTACTGTGGATTTGCCTTACCTCGGTGCGCTTAAGTTAGTCCCCTTTCACCTGAAGAAACAAGTAGCTGGAGATTTTTTTGACGTTTTATTTTAATCTCCTTAAAAATCTCTTGTACCTTTCACACGAAGAAACAAATCTCCAGGCAATTTTTATAATTTCCTTTGAAAGTCTATTGGTTGAACACACCTAAACCTAGATGTGAAAGGAAATGTCAAAAAATCTCCTCAAATCCTCGGCCGGGGAGATTCTGTTCGCCCCTCTTTCCTTCTGTCCTTCTCACCCAGGAGCTAAAAGTTGCTGGCAACTCAGTTTCCTCGTGTGAAAGGACACTTACCTAAGAACTAAAAGTTGCTGGCAACTCAGTTTCCTCGTGTGAAAGGGCACTAAGAGAACACCCTGATGGGTGTATTTTTCGTTTCTTTGAGAGGAAATGAATTTGCGAATTAAGAACGAATGTGCGCTTGATGAATTTGAACACCAAACTCATTATGTATGTACATGTACAAACATTAATAAGGGTAGGTTTATGTATAGGGGAAAAAACTTATGTTAAGATTTTAGTAGGGTGTGCGGAGAACACCTGCGCACCTTCGAATAAACGTCACTGATTATTTGTGGCCAGCGAATCTTTAGGATGTGGCGAAGATAGCGATTCACAAAAGCCTGCAATTTCTTCGAAATGGTAGATGTGACTTTCCAGGTTTCACAAGCATATAACAACACGGATTTGACATTGGATTCGAAGAATCTCAACTCAGTGCGTAAGGAGATTTGACTGGATTTCCAAATTGGGGACAGAGTACCAAAAGCAGCACGAGCTTTATTTATTCTACTTTTAACGTCCAGATCCGTACCACCGCACAGTGGGCTCAAAAGCAAATCTAGCGGGTCAAAAATCCTAATCTTTGTAAACCAGTGGTGTGTGTGTCCTAATCCTATTTCAACACCTAAAACGCCTAGCAAGTGCCAAATTAAGAGAATAGTCATTTCATGGTTATGTGGACAATCAGTTATTTTTCAAAGACAACAAAGACACATATTAAATGATGTCTCTATGCCCGTTTTTGGACTAAATTATGGTTTGAACATAGGTTAAACTATATCAGCTAATATTATGTTGACCTCTGAGATGTTTGCCACTGATAATTTTTCACTTTTTAGCCGAACAATTTGGACCACTGTCGTCAAATAACCTGTAAGATGTTATGTTTTACTTTTCCCAAACGGGCAAAAACGGGCAAATGAAAAATAAAAATATGTTTTCTATATTAATCCTGGAACTCAATTTTAGTTGAATCTTTTTGTACAGATTTGGACAGAAAAAGTTGCAGCCTACAGAATAAATGTTTTATCAATTTTCCTTACTAATATGGAAAATACCAAGATTCATTTAGCTAAAACACCGTAAATCATAAATAAATAAAATTACTAACCTTCTTAAATATAGTCGATTTGGGAATAATAGCAAAAAAGTTTATAACTTTTAAAACAAATAAGAAGTAAACAAAATCCTACCGTCATAAATATTGAACGAACAATGGCTGCATTGCATGATGTGTCTGCAATTAACGGTATTATTGCTTAAAAACTAAAGTCTTCTGTCAGTTAATTTGACTATATTCATTGTCTCTGACATGTTTACAATCAACCTATGTACCACCTGCCCTGATATAAAATGCATAGTTTTTGGACTTTTGACCCACTAAATTCGCTTTTGAGACCACTGTGCACCGTTTGCAGAAACAATACTGCCAAGGTAATTGAACTGTTCCAATTCCTTAGCTGGCGTCTCCCAATAGAATAATACGCTGCTGTGTGGAGCGGCCTGTGAGCATTATTTTTGTCTTTTTGCTATTTATTCTTAGACCACTCGACTCTCTCTTCACTTGCAGTGCTTGACACATCCCGTTCACCCCACTGTTGTTATTTTCCAGTAGACATATGTCATCGGCAGGAGTCGCATAGCTACCCATTGTGTAAAACAAAACACCTTGCGTTGTTGTAGGACTCTTTAATAATGGCAACAAGAAGATTGTGCCTTAAAAAATAGAAAGAAACATAGTCTCCAAAACTTAGTATAATACGTCTTTAACTGAATGATTTTTTAAAGCTTTCTCCGTCTTCTAAGGAACTTACTATTTACAAAGTCAGACATGTAATAGCTATTATTCTAACTTCCAAAGAACAAGCTTACCAGACTTGACTTGCTTAACTTTTTAGGGCGAATGTTGAGCAAAAGACAAAAATATATACCCTATAATCTTCTGTCAGAATTAACTGGCCTAGTGGATAGTGTGCGGTGGATAAATCCGACATAGATAATCAACGGTGCCACCAACTGTCTTGAATACGAAGACTGAGGGGAGGTGTTTCCACTAAAGCTTTTTTTCTTTCATCAAGGTGACAGTGGAAGATTTCCCCAGATGAAATCAACTGTTGCGTCTACGGTTCCAGTAAGCCTGAATCACTTATTAAACATTCCATCGGGGTGACTTCCCGGCTCGTTAAGCTATTTAGTTGCAAAGCAACAATAAGTCCTTGACACGCATGGGTTTACTGTTGACGAACCCAAAAAACGAAATACGGACAACGAACTTTGGATCTGCACGTAGAATATTCTGTCTTTTCTGTCTATAGACTACACGAAACCGAACATTTTGTGGAGGCCCTATACTGCTATAAGGCTGACATTTAAGCTGACATTACCGCTATCCAAGAAGTGCGATGGATGGGCCGGGCAAAAGAAAACTGAAAGACTGTCACATCTACCACGGCAACTGTTACCGACAAAAAGAGCAGCGTCTTTTTGGATGTGGATTCGTCGTTAGGGGTAGACTTAGGCAAGGAGTCTTGAGATTCAACTATGTGAACGAGCGCCTCATGACGATTCACATCAAGCCTAAATTCGGAGGAACAGAGGAAAAAGATGATGACATGAATAACAATCTCTACGAGCTTCTGGACAAGACAGATGACCAATGCATTAGCTATGACACCAAAATTGTTATTTTTTTTTTAATTTTAATGACAAACTAGGAAAAGAAGACGTCTTTGGTGGTATAGCCTGCATGACACCACCTCACATATACATAACGGACTCAGATTATTCGACTCTCCTGTGGGGCAAAAAGTTGAGGAAGCTGGTACACAGTTTCTACATCTCGAAATCCGGAAAAGGACATGGCGATCATTCAACCACCAACTGGATTGACCGCATTGCTATCGACGCAAGGCACTCCCCCAGTTTCATGGATGTCCGAACGTTCCGAGGAGCCAACGTTGACGTGGGTCACTAGATCGTTGTAGCCGAGAGGTAATGCTATAGATATTCAGACCAAAGCCAAAACAATGAAATACTGTGTGGAAGTTCGACTTCGGACTCCTACATTCGCAAGAAATGGCCAGGTACTTTTCCAATCGAGTCTCTCGCAACTTCCTAAATAGTCCTATGCCGCCAACTTCAAACATCGTTAACCAGTGGAGGCATTGCCAAAAATTCTTCCTCTGCGTTACTGAGTCTTACGTGATAACCACAGTGAAAGCCCTGGTTCGACGAAGAATGCCCGCAAGTGGATGCAGCCAAACAACCGAAGCCTGCAAATTCTAAAATAACGATGATGAATCAAGTTCCACTGTCATGCATACTGCACCATTGAACCTGGACAATAAAGGCCTTCAATTCAATCCACCCGATCTGATGAAATGAATATAGCTTAATCTAAACTTAAGTCTTATACAGCTGCTGGAGCTGAAAGCCTTACGGAGAAGCTTTTGAAGGCAGTTGGCGATCAATGAGTTAGGAGTACGCACCAACTCATTTGACCAAAATGGTACGAGGAAAGCATACCCGATGAACCTTAACATTGTTTGCCCGATCTTCAAGAATGGCGATCCTTTGGGCAACACCAACTATATATAGAGGCATCAGTTTCCTTAACATCGCAAAAAAGATCTTCTCTTCCGTACTTTGTGAACGCCTGAAGCCATTCGTCAACAACCTGTTAGGTCCATGTCAGTGAGGCTTTATGTCAACAAAGCCCACCATAGTTCTAATATTCGCACTATGGCAGATCTTGAGTCTCAGGAATTTAAAATCGATAACCACCATCTTTTCATCTTTTCAAGGGCGTGTATGACAGAATCAATAGTGGCGAGCTTTATAGAGCAATGTCTAGTTTTGGCATCCCTACCACACTCGTCCGTTTTTGCTGGATGACAATGAAGCATGCACGATAATTCATCAAGGTAGGCAAAGAGCTCATCGATACTTTTGATGTTAAAAAAGATTTAAGATTAGGTGTCATGGGACTTCTTCAACATCATACTTGAAAGAATAGTGCCAAACTCTCACGTCAATACCAGAGGCACAATATTTCAAAATTCCGTCAAATTACTCGCTTACGCCGCCATGAATATTTACAAAATTGGATCAATAAAGAGTGATGTCAGTGGGCTTTCTTGCCAATCGCTGCATCCTTGGACTAAGAAGACAATTGAGGAACAAAGCTCTCTATCGAGCAAATAAGGTGTCCCTGTATAAGACACTTATCATCACGGTCTCGGTCCTACTCCTAATGTAAATATGGTACGACGCATGGACGGAGACACTATTAAGGGTGGGCTCTTATCCACCTAATGCTGTTTTGAGAGGAAAATTCTCCGGGTAATTTTTTGATCCCGTCTGCATAGATGGAGAATGGAGAAGACGATAAAACAACGAAATTGTTCGGGCTGTACATCAGCGAGACTGATATAACCCAAAAACTAAAAAGCCAACGACTTATGCGGCTGGGTCACCTAGAGTGAATGGACAACTACATCCACCCGAAAAGTCTTTGAATTCAACCCCATAGAGCAATCAAAGAAAAACGGCCAGTTACGGATTTAAAACGATCTTAGTAGTGCTTGATATCTTTAAGCAAATTATACTTCAGCTCCATTATAGGTGTCATAACCGAACACTGTCTTATAGGCAAGCACGCAACGCATCTTTTAGTGTATTCTAATGATTCTGTCATGCTTCATAAGAATATCCAAATGGTTCACAGAGTAGAGAATTGGGTTACCCAGATTTATGTGGTATCACAATGGATCAAAATCTGGTGTAAGTGTGTTAGTTTTTATGACTGAAATCCACTTCAACCTAACCTAACCCCGTAGGATGGCCGACAGCCCAGTAGAGAAGGACAGCGTAACGTGTAAAGCACGCAATTGGAAAAGGACATCAAACAACTTGTTGTGTAAAACTGGAGGTACCTAGCTAGAGACCGAGCCGGCTTGAAGAAGCTTATTGGTTGAGGCCCTGGTCCGACCCAGACTGTAGTGCCATTTTAAATAAGTATAAGTAAGTTGATCTTTAGCGAGTGCTACAAAGACAGCTACTGTAACTTGGCCCCAAAACTTGTAAATTTTTCTTATTTTTTGTAAAAAATTATCATTTAAATGACAACTTTTGATCACCCATTATTCAATTTTTGGTCACCCACAGCTTTCGAAAAAAAATCGTTTTGAAAAAAGGTTTGTCTACAAAGTACGACTTTGAATAACTTCAACGCAAAAAGAAATGGAAGTAGAGAATTTTGTCGATACTCAAAAGATCCAGTCTACATGACAATAGCACCTGATTTTCGACTTAGGCTTATGGATTTTCCGGCAGTGGATGGATCGAAATGGCTTCATAGAAAGCACTCTATTTTAATGGTACATGGTACTGATACTTCAAAGAATTTTTGAATTATTGTACCAATGTTATTTTCATTTTGGGCTTTCCAGGTTTTCACAGAAGGGGACGATAAAGTTCTTAATATTTGTCTACCAATTCTCGCAAATATTTGATTCTTTTCAACCCAAATCTTCAATAAAAATAAAAACTAACATTGAATATAGGTAGGTAGGTAGGTAAAAATGGTGGCAAGAGCGTAACACTCGCTGTTGCCCAATTAGCGCTGGATTGCGCCGTTTTGATACCATAACTCGTTTGACCTGTGTATGAAAGTAGATAAAAGCGTCCCTTGCTTTGAAATAGGACGGCTGTGGAGTATGGTTAATGTATCTTGTGAGTTGGGGTCATAGGACACTCACTCGATCGGATCGCATCTCGCCCGAGCTTGCCACATTATGCCGAGCTCGGCAGGTTGTAGAGTAGCAACGAAGCGATCGATCAGATCATGTGGTCATCATTGCCATTGAGCATCATGAAGCTCCTCAGAAACCCGGGTTCCGATTACTCGCGGACTTTGGATCTGGGGGGGAACATGATGCAGAACGCAACAGATTTCTGTCTCAGAACCATTTCGTGGCGTTAAGAAAAGAGATCAAGTCTTTGATCTTCATTTTGGAAAGTTCGTTTAAGTCGTCAAAAAAAGCCATTCCAAACGATTGTGCTCTCATTCTGGCTAGAGCTGGACATTTACAGAGAAAATGTAGGACTGTTTCCTTTTCTTGCTGGTCTCCACAACTGCGACAGTGAGTATTGTAAGGAATACCCAGCCTCGCCGCATGTTCTCCAATTGGCCAGTGTCCAGTGCAGGTTGCTACGACCCTGGCTATGTCCCGCCTGGGTCTACATATGAGATCAATTGTTCGGGATTTATTTAAGGCGGGCCAGATCGTTCTGGATATTTTGCAGTTGGTCAAACTGCTCCACATACGGTTAGATTCCCTAAGGAAAATTGGCAATATATTGCCCTTCACAACTCCAAGGGGAATGTAGACTCTTTCCGCAAGTGAGATGTGAAGGGCTGATCCTTGCCTGGCTAGTTCATCTGCCCGTTCATTACCCTCAATGCCACTGTGACCAGGAACCCAGATAAGAGTGACCTTGAGGTTAATGTTTAGACTTGCGAGCTCATCTCGGCATTGTTGGACCAATTTAGAGGATGATGTAGCCGAATCAATGGCTTTAACAGCCGCCTGACTGTCTGTAAGGATGGCTGTATTACGATTTTGGTTTGGATCTGCTTTTAGCATCTTGCAAGCCTCCCTGATTGCCAGTATTTCAGCTTGAAATACACTAGCGAAATTCAGTAGCCGAAATGACTTGGAGATGTTGAGAGACTCAGAGAAGACTCCTGAGCCAACACCGCACTCCATCTTTGAGCCATCAGTATAGATAGTTGTGTCGAAGTCTCTCGTCACGGCGTCATCATCCCAGTCCCCTCTGGATGGGAATAAGACTTTAAAATCTTTACTGAGGCTCATTGTAGGAGCGCGGTAGTCAGTGGGAGTCGAAAGTATATCAGCGGGAATCAAATTTGTGATATTGCTGTGACCATAAGGTTTAGCAACCCAAGAGTTTGATTCTTTAAGTCTTAGGGCGCTGCAAGATACTAGATATTTTATGTGTAGATCAAGTGGTAGAAGGTGCAGAAAAACGCTTAAGGCATCCGTTGGGCAAGATCGAAGAGCCCCTGTGGTACCAACACTAGCTGTTCTTTGAACCTTTTTTAGTTTGTCGATGTTATATGTCTTATTTAGTGCGGGCCACCAGACCATATGTTAGAATCGGCCGTACCACTGCAGTATACGTCCATAAGATCATCTTTGATTGAAGGCCCCAGTTTTTACCGAAGGTTTTGCTATAGGCGTAGAAAGCTATGCAGGCCTTCCTGACCCGTTCTTCGATGTTTAATTTCCAGTTTAACTTAGGGTCTAGGATGACACCTAGATATTTTGCACTGGTTGATAGTGAGAGTGTTCGGCCGTTAAGTCGGGGTGGAGTGAAGGGTTGTATCTTAGTTTTGGTAGTAAAAAGCATCAGTTCAGTTTTGCTCTGGTTGACTCCTAGACCACAACTCGTAGCCCAGTTGCTAACTTTTCTCAAAGCCATCTCTGTGATTTCGCTTATCACAGGAGTAAACTTCCCTGACACTAATAATACCAAGTCGTCCGCATACGCAACCGCCTTCACACCACATCTCTCCAGTTTAAAGAGGATTTTGTTCATGACTAAAAGCCATAGAAGTGGTGACAGAACACCGCCCTGGGGTGTTCCTCTCCTGACGTGTTTTGTCGAGTTTGCATTACCTAACGTGCCATGAATCTTTCTATCTTTTAGCATGGATATTATCCATTCTCTGATGTAGTCCTCTACACCAAAGTCAACGAGTGCCTCAAGAATAGATTCGGTTAGCACATTGTTGAAAGCCCCTTCTACATCTAAGAATGTAGCGAGGGTATATTCTTTGAAGTTGATGGTTTTCTCAATTGTACGCACTACCTCATGAAGGGCCGTCTCGGTCGACTTACCTTTGAGATATGCATGTTGAGAGTTTACTAGAGGACATTCCACAAGTATGTCTCTAATATGTGTGTCTAGAATACGCTCTAGAGTTTTAAGTACAAAAGAGGTTAGGCTAATTGGACGAAAATCCTTCGCGGATTCGTGTCCTCGCTTGCCTACTTTTGGAATAAAAACCACTTTTACATGTCTCCAAGACTCTGGCACATGGTTGAGAAGGAGGCATCCTTTAAAAATCATCTCTAGCCGTGGGACTACCAAATCTTGTAGCTTTTGAAGCATGATTGGCAGAATTCCATCTCGACCTGGAGATTTATACGGGGAGAAAGTATTAATAGCCTTTCTTTCTTTAGTTATAACGGTATTGATATGCTCTACACGAGCTAAAGGTAAATTATAAGTTCTATGCGTTTCGGGGTTGCTATTCTCGCAGCCCGGAAAGTGTGTCGTCATCAGCAGTTCTAAGGACTCCGTCGGAGAAACTGTCCAAGATCCATCAGGCTTTTTCAAGACGAAGGATTACAATGCTCCTTAGAAAGAACTTTGCTAAGCCTTGCGGAATCTTTTAAGCTCTCAATAGAATGGCAGTAATCTCTCCAACCAAGTTTCTTCGCTGATGCGAGAGCACGCTTGTAGACTTTCAAACAGTCTTTATAAGGTTGGTAAAACTTGTGTCTGTGGCAGATATTGAAGATCTTCCTAGTCATTTTTCTTAGACTAGACAGGTCTTCATTCCACCATGGAGGAAGAGTTTTACGGCTATATTTAACTGGGCAAGAGACCTTAAAAGCAGTGTTCATCGACACTTCAATGGTTTTCACCATTGATTCTAGATCTATAACTGATTCTGGACTCAGATTCGATATATTGCGCAGTTTGGAATTTACGATTTGGCTGAACTTCTTCCAGTCAATTCTTTTCGGGTTTCTATAGGGAGCAGGGGTTTCAGACTCGAAATTAATATTGAAGAGGATCCATCTGTGATCCGAAAAGGAATTAAGAGGGGATACTCTCCAATTCTCCACTGATAGCTTAAAGCTATTATTAATGACGGTAATATCAAGTATGTC
Source organism: Dasysyrphus tricinctus (assembly GCA_963921185.1). Taxonomy (NCBI): domain Eukaryota; kingdom Metazoa; phylum Arthropoda; class Insecta; order Diptera; family Syrphidae; genus Dasysyrphus; species Dasysyrphus tricinctus. The sequence goes on along the minus strand of OY992532.1, from coordinate 42,729,525 downwards.
CTCCCACCCTTCGTAGCTATCCGAGCTCGGAAAGACAAAAGTAGGAGTAGTACCTCTGTTACATACAGTTAAGTTGTTTTCAATAATAAAATTAAAAAGAGACTCACCTCGTTCATTAATCTCCGAACTACCCCAGAGAGTATGTCGTGCATTAGCATCACATCCAATCAGGAGGTTTGTCCCTTTTGTGTTGACCTCGGACGAAAGCGTTCGCCACTCTTCCGGCGGTGACAGCCTGTCGTGCGCCGAGTACGCTGAGGCCACCAGTAAGCCGTCTGCATTTTTATCGTCCAATCTGACGACTGTCAGATCGGAAGTGCTAAGGTTAGGACACAAAAAAGCTTTTAAGTGTTTTTTAGCTAAAATACAAGTTCGAGGCTTACCTTGGTCTTGGTTTGTGGTTTTGTAGAACAGATCATACTGGCTGTCTTGGAGACCTCTACGGCCGTTAACCCACGGTTCTTGTATGATGCCGACGTCAATGTTCTCCTCACTCAGGAAAACCCTCAGATTATCTGATGCACATTTCGAGTGCTTCAGATTAATCTGAATGACCCTCAGCATCGCGTTTTTAATTTTGATGGAATTCTGCACAATCAGGGCCCGGCGCACAGTGGGATGAGAAGCGATTCTAGCGCGCCAAAAGTATTCTTGGGGTAATTATATGGAATAAAAACCTAATTTTGATAAGCTTTTATAGTTTTGAGGTTGTTGCAGCCGTTTTTAATATTTTTCCAGGGTGGTGTCAAAAATTAGGGACAAGAAAGTGGCAAAAAGAAAATTCTATCAGTGTTTAAAAAAAGGGTGTCCCTTAATGCAGGATTATTTGAGAAATGATTCTTAGGCGGTTCTAAAAAAATTGTATGAGGTGGGGGGTCTGTTTCCTTTTTTTGGTGGGAGGGGCAATTTTCTAAAAAAAATTACTTGAAACAGACAAACAAATATTAAAAAACAACAGCAACAGTTTGAATGTCATGCTATTGCTGTTTTTAAAGTCGAAAATCGATTCTCTGTTTGACTATAAACATATGTATTTGGTTTTGTAAATACTTTTTGAAAAAAAATAGTTTTCAAACTTAAAATTAAAAGGAAAAACAAAAAATTTGTATTTGTTTAAATTTTTTGTTCCGAGTCACTATTACTACTCGTTTCGGAATCATGTTCAGATTCATTTTCGTCATTTTGGAGGAATAATAAATTGCGAACTTCTTTATTATATTCCCTTTTGTTTTTTGTTGTTGCCTTTCGCATTGAGTTTTTTTTATAAAAATACCTATAGGAAAACTTCGCAGTTTTCCATTTCTGGGATAAAGTTTTGCAGAAGTTTTGCAAAGCATTTTTAACTTTTTTAACATAATCAAAGCTCCATGCAGCCTCTGGTGGCTCCAAATATTCTTGGATCACATCATACAATTATTGCCAATTTTCGTTATTTATAGGAGTCAGCAACTTTTGATAACGATATTTTCCCCTTAATTTTTCAAATAATATTGACTTTTTCAAAATTGAAGCCATTTCTATGGATATCCTCCTAAATATGCCGCACAAAATATGACAGCTCTTTATTATTTTCTCAATTTCAACCTTTAAAATGGCAACACTTATCTGTTTATTATTTGTAACCTACATGAAACTTTTCTGGACGTATTTGTTCACACTTTGATAGGATTTATAGTTTATTTTTTTTAATAATCGATAATCCGGTGGATAAAATTTAATTATTTAATTAATATGTATTATTTTAAGCAAATTTGAGTGTTTATCAAATAAAACAACCCAAAAAACGCAGAAAACACTCGCGTTATTTATACGGAATACATTACCGACCTTGAGTCACCAGAGAGAGCAGTTTGACTTTCGTGGCTAACGTTATCTCTCATTTAAAGTTAAATAAAATTGTTAGTTGGTCGTAGTTGGTAGCAATTTTTATAGGAATGTAAGTATACATATTGGACTAGCTACTGGAAGTATAGGTAAGACGTTCCATGACGTTCCGGATTTTTGGCAGACTATACAAACAAAAAACAATGATATAAAAATTGTTTAAATAAAATGATTTAAATAGCAAACAACCAGTGAATTAATTTTATTGGAATTGATTGTTTATAATAATGACACTATTGGTAAACAAGAAAAAAAAATCTAGCAGATATCCATCCTTAAATAGGATCAATATCGACATTTTATAAAAGCAGTCATTTGACTTCATAATTAAGATTATTCATAACCTTCTAAGAAACGAGGAATAAAAACAAAGTGCATGAAGTTTTACAAAAACTGGCTCCCGATTTTTTCACGTCCAGGTATTGACAACATTCCCTGAAAAAATTACTCATTTTGGAGACCATTTTTTATACCACTTTTGGCGCGCTAGAATCACTTCTCATCCCACTGTGCGGCGGCTCGCTGGGGACCTCGACTCCATCGATGACATCGTCGAACTCGACATTGTCATCAACTTTGTCGGGGTCTGTACCCTGACTGGGCAGAATTTTGACTTTGGCAAACCTGATGCCAAAGCGGAGTTTGAAGTCAGCCTTCTCAAGTTCTCCTACACTTTCTTCGCTAATCTTCAGAAGATAAGAAGCGCTGTTCTTCTGCGGTTCCTCAGTCTTGATGACTGCCCAGTCCCGCATCGGAATCAACGGATTTAGCCTCTGAAGACCGCGGATCAGCTCTTGTCCGCTTGGCTTAATGCTCATGAGGGGCAACCAGATACGCGCCTTTGGTTGTCTAGGGATATCCTTAGCTGGGATGAGCTTGAGCCTCAAGCCATCCCAGTGATTGCTAATCTTAGCAATGCAGGTACTAAGGAAATCCCTAGAGAACAAGTCCGCGCATTTGATAACCCTGTGTCCCCTGAGCATCTCACCAGAGTCAAAACTAGGGTAGGGTCCCTCGCTTGCCGTCACGGTGTAGGAAAACACCATCTCCGAGAGCTTGGCCTCGATGGAGTTCCACACTTCCAGCAGACCTCTGCTGTTGGTGGAGAGCTCATCCACAACCGATACTTGGAGGTCATCTCTGACGACCTCACTTAAAGTACGTGGTTGCGCTGCTCTGGGAGGTGGCACTTTCTTTTTCTGGCCATCAAACTTACTCCTTTTCGGAGGTTGGTTGGTCTCGTCTCGAGACCTATTTCGTTTGACAGCTTTTTCCTGGGTTGACCTTTTCTTGCGTAGCCAGAAAACTGTTGTATTCTTCAACAATCTTCTGGTACTTGATTTTATCAGCTAGGTCTCTCTCAAGAACAGTCCCAGCTTCCTCATTCCTGGCAATCTTGTCAAGAATGAAGGTAGCCTTCCAGAACTGGAACTTGAGAAGAGTACCCGCCGATTTCTTTTTACTACGCCGTACAGCGCTGCTTTGGCTGGCATTGCTGCACGAAGGCTCTGGTCGGAATTGATGGTCGGTCGGGGCACAGGTGTACTATGGCTGGTACTACCAGTGCTCCCTGGGTTTGCAGGTTTCCCTACGATGGTCTCCTGACTGGAGGCCAAAAGTTCATCCTCAGTGTCAGCGGATGGTAAGTCGTCATGTCTAAATCGTCCATTGTTGTTAAAAAAAATAAATGAAGGTCCCACGAGTAGGTCGGAAAAGATGGTCAGCCCCGGCAGAGCCGATATACCGGGGTAAGGCAGTCTAAGACGGACCCTGCCAAGGCGCCCGAATGAGCTCGTTAGTGACTGGTTTGCCCCCAGCCTTCCATTTCTTCGGCACGGATTATGAAAATCGCTCACACCACCACTGAAAATTAGGGACTCGCATCTATGGTCAGATCGAATTGCTGAGGGTTGAACTATTGAGGAGTAAAGGAACACCTCAACAGTTTCGACCTGACCTTAGCTGATCCCCAATCTTGTCAAAGCACAAGATCAACTGTGGTGATCATTACCGCCCGGCACCCACTTGGAGGGTTTGATGCGAAATTTTTGCCAGGCCACAAACATTGAATATATTGAATATATTAAATATAATTTTCAATTTTCACTTGAACATTCCCACGCAAAGTAAACCACAAATTATCAGCTTCGTTCCTTGTTCTTTGTCCTTATTAAACTCAATGCAATGAAGTTCCATTCGAACCTTAGCTCTACCATTTTTCAACCAATAGAATATTTTTTGTTTGGCCACTTTCAATGATAATATTTTTTTTTACTGTATTCTCACCTCAATAAGGACATACTAACCTATACACATAAACCCACTAAGCAGCAACTTAAACAACCGTTAATTAGGTACAGAGATTTCTGCTAATGGCATACGTACACTGGGTGCCCTGCTCTTTTTCTTCTCCATCGGCAAACAAAAAAAACGAACTAAAAAAAGTTTTTGTTTAAATAGAAAATGAATGCACAAACAAAACACTAAACCATGAAAGACAACCAAGAGTGAGAGAGAAGAGAGACAAGTTTTGAAGAGAGCTCAGCAGCGGTTCATAACAAAGGCCTGTCAACTGTGGCGTATACGTAACCTTCGAGATGATTTTTTTGTTGTATTATTATTATTTTATACCGGGTCCCCCTCTGCTTCATGCAGCAGGGAGTTTTTAGAGTTCAGATTGTGGTATGCTTCATTGTACATTGGAACAAAACAGCAATCAGAATAACACCGTTAAGGCTGACTATACATTGATATATAACAAGCATGGAGAGATGAAGTCTGAGAGTTGTAGTTGTAGTCAGAGTCGGAGTCACCACTGTTAGTGCAAACAAAGCAAACTTATGGCGGTGGTTTTGTTAGAGAGAGTTAGAGGGGGGATGCATTGGCATTGTACGATACGGTTCCCTGATTGTAATGATAAAGTTGTGCAAGGATTAAGTTTTTTTTTTTTCTTTGTTTTTTGGGAGGTAATAGTTTTGGGTTTTCATCTTTGTCAGATATTTTAGAAAGTTTTGGTTAATTCAGCAATTCTGTTTGAGTAAGTTTATGGTGGTATTTTTTGGAATAAATGGTTTTATTTTCATTCAAAACAATATTTTACTGAAAAATGTAGACTGCATGGACAGGTTTTGGAATATTTATACATACCTATATGATTAGCTCTTTAATATAATACAATTGAGGAAACTAACTTATGTTTGTTTCATAAAAAGAAAATTCAGTATTGCTATAGTAAAACTATTTCAAGACACTTTAGATTTGAATTTTAATATCTCCTCTAAAAAAAAACATTAAAAAGTATTTGTTAATATTGGATCTGCTCTCTATGTTGCGTTTGCGATTTACAATAAAATTAAACAAGTAATTTAGTAAGAAAAAAATTATTTTAAATGAGTGATTCATACCATAAGTATTCATTTTCATTTCTATATATTGAAACCAAGTTATTAATTCAAGTTTATTAAAGAAGTGACAGTTTGAAAATAAAGGTGAACCAAAAGCCAGGAGAAAATGAACTGGTTTTTCAATCACATTTCCTACCGTGTACGACCTCTTGAAAAAGATAAAGATACAAAATGGATTCTGAAAACTATGAATTAAAACTAAAAGTAAAACCCCACTTGACGGAACTACACTTCCGCGGAACTGCACTGCGACTGAACTTAAAAATGTTTTTTGAGGCAACGGAACTTAAGGCCGCGGCAATAGTAGGTCTGGTCAGATTGTAAAGTTTGCCGCATGGCACCGTGCCGGTGAGGTTAAGTTGTCGCTTAGTGCAATATTGCTGTTTTCATACAAAAAATATTTTGAATTTCAGTTCCGCAGAAATGCAGTCCCGTCGAGTGTGGCAGCTTCATAGCCATCTTTTTCGAAACTGGAACACGAAGCTAACCATCGTCTTTGGAACTATTTCAAGATCACAATGACTGCCACAAAAATAAATATATTTGTACTCACAATATGTGTATGTAATGAATGTACTACACACAAACATATACATATGGCAGGTTATGCAATCATAAGAAATCAAACTCGAGACTTGGATCAAACCCGATATAATTTTGATTGGAAAGACATGAAACAGTCAGTTTCTGTCTGTCTGTATGTACCTATAGTCTAAGAGCCAGTGGTCGGCAGACTTACGGTATATCAGTACGATTCATATTAAGTGGAGGTATTGTCCTAGACCTCCTGAGCATGGAATGTGCATTCCTAATCCAAAGTCATAGTACCTCTGGGAGCAGTGGGGTCACAAAAGTCGAAAAAATCGACCTCGAAAACGTGATAGCAGTACGTCTGCCTCTTTGATATGTTAGACTACATAGTTTTTGATATTCAAAAATAGTAAAGGCAGACATAGGGCGTAGTACCTCTAGGAGTAACGGAATTTTTAAAAATGGTCTAGAAAAAATCCTAAAAAAATTAAGCTTTTTTCCTTAGGTACAAAAAAGTACTTTTTCTTGAAGGAATACGTTGAAATCTTTTATATTTTAATACTTACAGTCCATTTAACTAAAAAAAATAGTTTTCAGACACCTGCTGTAGTACCTGGATTTTTAACGGAATTTCGAAATACAAATATTAGGGAAAAATCTCCATACATATTTTACTGTTTCTTTTCAAATACAACAAAATGTATTTCCTGTTCAGCAATACATCTGCCTATTTAACATAATAAATATAATAAAAATATTAGCAGATACATGGTGACGTTAATTGTTTTTTAACGAAATTTTGAAAAAAAGCCTTAAAAATCTCTATACAAATTCTGCTGTATTAAAAAACTTAAAAGAAAAAAGTTTTTACTAAAGGAATATGTTTGCCTCTTTAAAATAATAATTCTTATAGTTTTATTCATTAAAAAAAACTTTGAGCAGATACTTGGTGCATTACCCAAATCTGTAACGGAATTTAAAAAAAATAAGTTTTGAAAAACTCCATAAAAATTCCGATGTATTTCAAAAGCAAGAAAAAAATATTTTAGCTAAAGCAATACGTCTGCCTCTCTGATATATTAATTTGTATACTCTCTTTCATTAGACAAAAATAATAACAGGTCCCTGGTGCAGTACCTGTATTTAAAACGGAATTTTGAAAATAAGGCCTTTGGAAAACTTCATACAAGTTCCGCTGTATTTCAAAGGCAAAAACAAAATGTTTTAACTTAGGCAATATGTCGGCCTCCCTGATATGTTAATATCGATACTCTCTTTTATTTAAAAATAATTAAAGCAGACACCTGGTACAGTACCTACATTTATAACGGAATTTTGAAAAATTTTCTTATGAAATACAGCGGAATTTGTGTGGAGTTTTTTAGGCTTTTTTTTTCAAAATTCTGTTTTAAATGTAGATACTATATCAGGTGTCTGCTATAATTTTTTTCTAACAAAAGAGAGTATTAGTATTAACATATCAGAGAGGCAGACATATTGCTTAGGTTAAAACATTTTGTTTTTGCCTTTGGAATACAGCGGAACTTGTATGGAGTTTTCCAAAGGCCTTTTTTTCAAAATTCCTTTATAAATGTAGGTACTGTACCAGGTGTCTGCAATACTTTTTTCTAACAAAAGAGAGTATTAATATTAGCATATCAGTGAGGCAGACATATTGCTTTAATCTAAACATTTTTATTTTGCTTTTGAAATACAGCGGAGTTTGTATGGAGTTTTCCAAAGCTTTTTTTTAAATTCCGTTATAAATACAGGTACTCCACCAGGGACCTGTTACTATTTTTGTCTAATAAAAGAAAGTATACAAATTAATACATCAGAGAGGCAGACGTATTGCTTTAGTAAAAATATTTTGTTCTTGCTTTTGAAATATGTATATCGGAATTTTTATGGAATTTTTCAAAACTTATTTTTTTTAAATTCCGTTACAGATTTGGGTAATGCACCAAGTATCTGGTTATAATTTTTTTTTAAAAAATAAAGCTATAAGAATTATTATACCAAAGGTCAAACATTTTCCTTCAGTAAAAGCTTTTTTTCTTTAAAGTTTCTTAACACAGCAGAATTTTTATAGAGATTTTTAAGGCTTTTTTTTCAAAATTTCGTTAAAAAACAATTAACGTCACCATGCATCTGCTAATATTTTTATAATTAATAAAAACTATAGTACTTATTTGTCAAATAGGCAGATATAGTCTAACATATCAAAGAGGCAGACGTACTGCTATCACGTTTTCGAGGCCGATTTTTTCGACTTTTGTGACCCCACTGCTCCCAGAGGTACTATGACTTTGGATTAGGAATGCACATTCCATGCTCAGAAGGTCTAGGACAATACCTCCACTTAATATGAATCGTACTGAAATACCGTAAGTCTGCCGACCACTAGCTCTAAGACTACTATGTCTGTTCGGCTACGGCCTGAATGGCCGGGTCGATTTTTTTTAAACTTGGTACATGGCGTTCATTGGCCATATCCCCGATGCCTATAAATTTTATTTTTTGGAATTTTACCTAATCTTATTTTTTTTTAAATGGCTACACAACTTAAAAAAAAAAATCACTAATGAATTTTTAATGGCTACACAACTTAAAAAAAAAATCACTAAATTTCCTTAAGTAAAATATTAGAAAGGTTGTTAATGTTTCCTGAAAACAGTATGACTGATTTTAATAAAAATATTCGTTTTTGTTTTGTTTCGAAAACTTAATTATTTCGAAAACGATATGGTCGATTATTTTTTTACACTGATAGGTACGTAACGGTTTTTAACGCTCTTTAGAATATTTTGAGAAATATTTTTCTTTTATGACAGAATACAAAAATGACTCCAATGATTCTGATAAAAATAATGCTAAAATTATTGCGGTTTACTACTAAATATTGAAAAAATATGCACCTAGCAGTAGCAACTATAGTAGGGCTCTGGACCTTTGGCACCTCATATGAGGGTAATTTGATAAAAAAAATATCCCATCTAAGTGGTCAGTAATTGGTCAGAAAAGGTCAACTGGGGGGCTATTCCGGTTCGATGATAAACGTGATGAAAAGTTTTTTCAGTGATAAATCTCAATTTCCGATTCTGGTTCTGTGTATAAATGTGAAAATGTCTGTCAAACTTTTATCATATGAAAAGATATTTATCATCGAGAAATTTTGAAAAAAACCAAAAACATGGACTAAATTTAAACAATGCACTTCTTTATTGATTTTCTTTGTTGTAAATAATTTGGATTTAGATCACAACACGTAAGTATTTTTGAATTATTGTGGATGAACACACAATATAAAAGTTTTTATTGATTGACTCATTCACTGAAAGCGAGCAAATAAAAACCATGATCTTCTTGTCTTATTTGGCATATGGATTGTTCATTGGGAGCACGAGTGTTAAAGCTGTCCCACATATTAATTTCTTCGCAATATTTCTATGTTTTCTTAAATAAGAAAAAAGAATTATTGCAAAAATATAGTGTTTCTTAATATACTTTCACCAACCAGTATCTGGCTCTTCTTTTTTTCAAAGTAGGTAGTAAGAAACGCGGACAAAACATAGATACGACATTTCAAAACTTCTTAAATGAACCGATTTCAAAATAATTATTTAGTAAATTGACTTAATTTATTCAATTTTGATGAACATAATCTTAACAAACCACCAAATCAATCGTAAATATCGAAAAAACTTCTGTGAAATAATTTTAGTTTTCATTCAGCACATATTCAGCACAAAATCATCTGATTTTTTCACTGGTATAACATTTTGGGAAAAATGATATGATAAAATGAAAAAGTGCTATGAAAACTCTCGTGATAAAAAACTTATCATTTCATTTTATCATAGAACAGGAATAGGAGCCCTGGTCCCAGAAATTGGTCAACCCTAGATAACTTTTAATCAAGGCTTAAACTTTCTCAAGGTCGTTCAAGGTCACGCGCGATTTTTGGCACCTCATTTAATGGAAATTTGCCAAAATTTTATGCCATCCGAAAGATTTATAGATCGTGATAAAAGGTCAACTATTTTCAGTAATTGGTCAGCCATAGATTTTTTTCTTTGAATTTTTGAAGCTCGTTTCAAGGTCACAAAAAAAAACTTTTGGCACCTCATTTGAGTCATTTAAAAAAAAAAGTATGCAATTTGAAAGGCCTGTTCACGGTTGTAAATGGTCAGCTTTTTTCAGTAATTGGTCAGCCATAGATTTTTTTTATGGATATTTAATGAATTTAAAAAAAAAAATCAAGGTCAAAACGATTTTTGGCATCTCATTTTAGGGAAATTTGCCAAAAAAGTGTACCATCTGAAAGATCTCTAGATCTGTATAAAAGGTCAGCTAGTTTCAGTAATTGGTCAGGTATAGATTCTTTTATACGATTTTTTTTTAATTTTTTTTTTTCAAGGTCATGAACGGTTCGTGACCTTGAAAATAAAATACTTTAAAAAATCATATGAAACTATCTATAACTGAACAATAACTGAAACTAGCTGACCTTTCATACAGATCACGATCTAGAGATCTTTCGAATGGTAAATATTTTTGGCAAATTTCCCTTAAATGAGGTGCCAAAAATCGCGCGTGACCTTGAACGACTTTGAGAAAGTTTAAGCCTTGATTAAAAGTTATCTAGGGCTAACCAATTTCTGGGACCACTTGACCTTTTTTCTGACCAATTAGATGGCATCTTTTTTATCAAATTTCCCTCATATCAGGTGCCAAAGGTCCAGAGCCTCGTATGGCTTCATTTTCTTTACGCATTTTTTATTTTACTGCAGACGTGCGTCCTCACAACGTCTTTTAAGGAAAAAATGAAACAGGGAGATGATTTTAGTTTATAAAAAGCGAAATACGTATAACGTATATGTAAAACGGCACAATTTGTCCGGAAATTGGGGACTTTCTTTTACCTTTTTACGTACAGTGGTTTCAACTGTCAAATTTTGCGCTGGAGCCGCGTACCGCTTGGAAAAAAATCGGGGATAAAATTTGTCCTGGGATAAATTTTATATGAGAAATTAATTTTGTCTTGATCTGCGTACTAGGCTTTATGTTATTTTTTTGTTTAAAACTTTATTTTTTCTTAATCTAATGGCCAATTTCATAAACAAACACTAAAATTATTTTTATCTAAAATCCTTCTAATTTTTATCAGGCATTTAAAATATTTCAGTCTCACCAATGTAGAAAAGGAATATTTTAGGGATATTTTAATTTATTATTTAATTATTCTGACATCTAAATATCAGCTGGTTACTGACTGGAATGGCTTAACAAAAAAGAGCTTTAAAATGTATTGAGACAAAAAAAGTATAGTTCACAAGGGCAATTAAATTCTTCTTAAATTTAAAAGCATTTGGTGAAACCAAAAATTATAAACTTCCCGCAAACAGAGCCAATTAAAAACTAATATGTATATGATTCATAATAAATAAATTATTTAAATGACTTTTCTTTTTTAAACTCAGCTAAATTTATTTAGCACCATTGGCTTGCCTTCATTGAACCTTCATTTATAAAATAGAAAATCAACAAAAATCAATAATAGCAATATTATTTTCCAATACACCTTATTTTCTTCCCCAGAAAAAAATAAAAATTAAAAATAGTTTCAATGAACGCATTTTATTTACACAAAGAAATATTACACCTCATTGGTTCACAATAAACATTTTTAATTAGAAAACAAACATTGTGTATAGAATAATTAAAATTCCTATTTGCAACAAGGTTGTGGAAAATCGTACTCCATATATGCAGTTCAAAATCAGAAATAACAACAACCATAATAACAAACAAAAAAAAATAATTAAAATAAAACAAAATTCCTTTCAAAGTCCATCCGATTAAATTACATCTAAATTGATGGTCCGTCCAGGAGGTATAGAGAGATAGAGAAAATTCAATTTCCACAATATTGATACCACCAACATCAGCATGGCTGGTCAGAGGATGCCAGTCTGATATTGAAGTGATAACAAATAAACTCACTCATGGTGAACCCCAAACCTAGACCCAGAAAGCCGAGCAACAATGCAGCACAACCAGAAAATAACATCAAATCGAATCTCATTTTCAATTTGAGGGTCAGCGAGCAGCAGCAATGGTGAGTTGAGTGCCGATGGTGATATGGGGGTATGACTAGAGTTCGTCCCAATTATTGGCATCAATGACCTCATAAGATTCTTCTAAAAGGGGTAATGTTATTGTGCTTTTGAGAAACAACTACAAAAACAACATCTGCAAGCCTCCTCTCCTCTCAAATCAGCAACTAGTATCTGAAAACTCGTTGCATTCCTAGCTTGCTGTAGTATTTTTTGGCAGGAAGCACACAACGAGGCACTATATAGCACGACTGAATGTGGTGAGCCCTATTTCAATTTTTTGGTTCTCTTGTGTATAGGTATGTCTGATCCTTTTTGGTCAATCGAATCCAATTTCAATTAAATTGATTGCCAATTTGATTGGATTTATAAAAAATCTCAACAACAAAAAAAAGAAAACGTTTTAAACATCCCATCAAAACCCATCACCAATGAAACGCCTCCCAGTCGGCCTGCTGACACCACTCAACATACAGATAGCAACAACCAAAAACAGCCAAGCTAACATGTTTAAATTCCACTGAAAGGCAAGTAATATGCTGCAGCTATCGGATCTCTGCTGGCAGGCTATTAAACGTTCAAATAAATCGTAATAAAGGTAAACAGAGGTTGAACAAAAATAAAAATCCTTTGAAGGTTAAGGCTTGCAAAATAAATTATTGGTAAATAAAAGAAATATGATTTCCCGTGAGAAAGGACAAAGTTCGAAAATATATCCTGGCGGTATAATTATAATTTTTTATTAAGTTAAGAAAATATTGAACAACTTTGTTTCATACCTATATTGATTTGTATTTTAGTGTGGTTTGGTTGACAATCTGCATGGCCACGGCCATGGTCTGATAACGTTACGTTCGTATTAATTTTTAGCTAATAACTAGGAGAACAACAACGTTAAGGTAATAATTTTTTTAATTGCGTGTGACGCTAGTGGTTACGTGTCTGTTTTGACGTGTAGACTATCATTTGTGTTAAATAATTTCGTATAATTTGTGTTCGTTTTCTTATCAATATTCAAAATAAATGCATTGACCGACGAAATAAAGCAGACACACTGCTGGCAAATTGTGTTGATAAACATTCCTAGACTTGAAAATTATTGTTCGATTTAAAAACTTTGTTGATTGCTAACCATTTGAATCGGGTTACTTTCGGGTGAGTAAAAGTTGAACAATATTGTTGAACAGCACGTCCTAATTTAATCAACATTGTTGGTCAACGATGTCTAGTCAAATGGTGTTCAAAAAGGACTTGAAATGGAACGTTCTGGTGGAATTATTTTTAGTGAATCCTCTTATGATTGCGGAGTCGCTAAACACAACGAAAGTTGTCCGACGAAATTTTTCATGGCAAATAGGAAAAAGTCAAAATATGTCAAAAATCTAGTCAGTTTTTGTGTTTATGCCTTATTGAGAGTAGCTTAATTGAATCGGTGAGTGAAAGAACAGTTAAGTGCCAAAAAGTGAATTATGAGCTGAAAATGCAAAATTACAGTACATTTCAAAGTCGAATTCATACTTAACTACACTACTATGATCGCTGAATGAGTGGAAGAACAGTACAAATCCTGGGATTTATACTGTTCTTTCACTCAATCATTGCCGTCTGGAGTAAATGCTCCATTGTTAAAGCAATCAATTACAATATTATTAACAAAAATTATTGATGACATGACAGGTTTTATAGAAAGACTAGTAAACCAGTTGACAAATAAAATAATAGTTTTTGGTTTATGCTTCCGTTGATCAATTTGGTATCGGACTTTACGTTTTGCACTGAATATCTGACTACATATATTACAACAACCTATTTCATAGGATGTTGTGTTCTTACTTAAATTACTGAATAACTTAAATCAAACAATAATTAAACAAATTAAATAGCAGCTGGCAACTGCAAGATTTAGGCTAGTCGCGCACATGCAACTTTCAGTTTCGCAACTGTTTGGTTGCAAAAATGAATCCTATTGGCTCATATGGGACAGCGCACAGATGCAGAAACTATTCAGTCGTCGATTCGAGCAACTTTTCAGTTTGTGTTTTGCCACAAACTGGACGATTGCCTGAAATCGGTTTTTCAATTTGTGTCATATAGAATAATATGTAACTGCGCGCACATGCAACCAAATAGTTGCAGATATTTTACCACATCGTTGAATTTTATTCTTTTCAAAGTGACTTATGTTCTCTGTGCGAAAGAGAACAAATTTATCTTTTCTTTTATTTGCTGAGCAAAAGAATAGGACAAAGGCGATTATATTTTTCTTTGTATGTATGGGGTAGAAAATTTTAATAAACATTGTCGGTGTGTTGGTTAGGTTCGTTGCGATTGCTTGTGGAGTTGCTCATGTGCGCGCCAGTATTGCCCCCCCAAATGGTTGAAATTGTAGCGTGAGCGTGGCGGATTTAGTTTACTTGAAAACGTAATAAAATACACCATCTGAATCATTTCAGCCTTTCGAATTTTAGAAATTTTAATAAAAATAACTTATAAAATAAAAAATGTAATAACCTATGTAACTTTAAAATTACTTCAAAATTAGTACAGATATTTCAAATTTTTATCATTTCTTAAATATAAGTGGCGCTTAATTATAAACAGCCTATTAGGCCGAGAGCCCACAGCAGATTTTGGGTGTGAGTGGTAGCAAAAAAAGTAGTATAGGCGTCGAAAGCTTCATTAAAGGCTATTCAAAAAATCAAAGTCTTACAGTCCACAAGTTTAATCGCAAAGGCCCCAGTTGTGGACTGCAAGACTTTGATTTTATGAATGGCCTTTAATAAAGCTTTCGACTCCTATACTTCTTTTTTTGCTATCACTCACACCCAAAATCTGCTGTGGACTCTAAGTCTATATTTTAAGGGCATAGACGTGACAATAATTAACAATTTTTAAACTTTTATGCAGTTCTCTAACTTTTCTTTAACTATAAACATTTGTTTTTAAAGTAGAAAAACTCTCCTAAATCAATAACAGTTCCTGAGAAAAATGTGACAGATGTAATACGAGCAAGTGTTATACTTAAAAAATTAAAATCAGGCTAAAGTGGATTAAACATCTTTTATAATCTAAATAAACGCCATTCTTACTTAGTGTTTTAGCCAAGCGAAGAGAAATTGAAGGTTTTTCGCGGTTTTCAAATAATCATAATCTAATTTTTTCACCCAATTTTCAAACGTAGATATTTTATTTCAAACAATATCAATTTTTTTGTTTAGATTTTATATTTTCTGAAATTCTAAAATTGTAGTGTTTTGTGAATATTTAAGGATTGTATGTAGTGACTTTTTGGGAAAATAAAATGTAGTAAAAACACTACAACGCGCGCTCATCGGCCAACTTGTGACTAAACTGTTTTGTTGCATTAGCAGTTGCATGTGCGCGACTAGCCTTAAGGAACCATTTTCTATGCATACGAAATAAAATCAAAAATTAAGAAATTAAGAAAATAATGCAAAATATTATCTGAAGAGGCTTTGGAGTTTTATTGCCATATACATAATGAAAAACAACCAATTATGATGCTCCAAGCTAATAGAATTACTCAAAGAACTGTCATTTTTTGCTTATAAAGATTTATAAAAACAATAAAAGAGTGAACCAAAATTTTATCCGTGCTTTTTTCATATTGAGTGAAAGAACAGTTCAAGTACAGTGTTTTTCCGTCTCAATACTACCTTTCTATATACACTTTTATGAATTATTCTTTCATGAAAATATTGGGGAACTCAAAACTTCAAATCCCCCATACAATATTTTACCAATAAATTAATTGTTTTTCTGTGAAATAGTTATTTCTGTTTTTCTCAAAACTAACATTTTGTACTTGTACTGTTCTTCCACTCACCGATTCAATTGTAGGGTATTATTTTCGAGTTCAAAACAGTATGGAGGCTATAAAAGCAAGGGCAAAAAGAAATAAAAGTGTTTCAAAACATTTGATGCACTGGTATATGCAAACTACACTTTTCTTGTTGTACAAGCAATTTTGTCACTAAGCAGTAGAACTGTGGGTGACAACTGTGGAAAGGGTTCCCATAATCCCAAATGACCAAAAATGAAAATTCCGATCGTCATAATCCCGAAAACTGAGAATCCTGCTTGCCAAAATCCCGAATGGACAAACAACTAAAGGGCCAAAATCCCAAAAGCCGAAATCCCGTATAGAAAAATACCCCGAATTCGGCTTAGTTCCGAAAGGCAGTATTGCAGTGCATCATACATTTTAATTCTATATTTAGTAATTTCTGAGACAAATTGCCGTTGAAGAATGCGCATTCTGTATATTGTGGTAATTTTTTTTTAATTTTAGCAAGAAAAAAATATAAAAAGCTTAGAAAATCATGATTCGCTGCAGGACTACATTTTGGAACTCAGCCTTTCTGAAGTATTTGAATGTAAATTTGCATAATTAGTTGCATTTTGCTTTTTGTTCTCCATACTTAAATTTGGTATAGTAATTGAGATTATGTAGGCATAAGCAATAAATTTTCAAACAATTAAGCTATGTCTGTTATTATTTTTTACGTGTAGACAAAATGGAAGTCTTCCCTACAAAGCTAATGGAGCCCTTAAGCAAGAGGACTCGGTTAAAATATTGAGTTTAACATCAAAGATTTTGTATTATCTATGTAACTTAAAAGCTATTGGAGGTATTTTTAAAATTGTGAGAATTGGTTTACTCTAAAAATAAACAATTTTAATTAACAATTTTCAATTTACACGTAAAGAACTTGGTTTTGTTTTCCAAGTAAGGGATTATTATCTAAGCATAGTGCAATGATGATTTTTAGTGTTGTGAAGGAAGAATCTTTTAAAAATAAAATGCATGACTGGGTCGCACGTACTTGCTCTTATGTTGAAGACACTGTGGGTTTAAGAAAATTGTATATAAAACATGGAAATGATGAAAGAAAAATGTAGAGAAGCAGACAGTTTGAGGTGGAAAAGAAGAATGCCATCTAACTTTTCGATTGAATATGATTTTATGGGAAAAAAAATTTAAAATCGTTGTAGCGGTTTTTTAAAAAATTAATTTTTTATATATAAAATTCTTAAAACATTTTTAAGAACAAATTTTAGTATGGAAATCTGAAGCATAAATTTATGTGTATATAAAAACAATATTAAAAAAAAATTGTCAACCCGTTTTTGAGATATCGAATTTTCAAAAAAAAATTTGAAACTTTTTTAAAAATCCAAAAACTTTTCTTTGAAAATTTTGATATGCAATATTATTTTATCTTATCCAAACTTTGCATATAAAAAAAATCATCTAAATCCATTTAGCCGATAACGAGAAGATTCAAAATAAAAAAATACTTTCTATGACAGGTACTATCAATAGTTGATAAGTGTAAAATTTTATAGTTTTTGGTAGTAGATCGTACTAATTTTAGTATATGAAAAAAGTTTAATCAAAATCGTAGAAGTCGTTTTGGAGCAAAAAAATATTTTCCTTTGCGGTTTTTTAACTTTTGTATGGAAGGTACCATTATTTTTTCATAAATGTAAAATTTTTTCTAAAAATATTTTATAGAATACTAAAAAACTCTTAAATATCGAGTTTCAAAAAAATCGATTCTGTCGTTTTCGAAATATTTAATTTTCTAAAAAAAAATGTTGAAACATTTTTTAAAAATCCAAAAAATATTTTTTCTAAAATTTTGGTACACAAAACTATTTATATTTTTTGGGAGCTCCTGTATAAAAAAAAGTAATTGAAAACAGTCGTATCGTTTTGAAGAAAATCAAAAATTAAAAAAATGGTTCTGTGGGAGGTACCATTAATAACCATTTTTGAAAAATGGTTTTCAACAATGGCTTTCAAGGAAGACTTTACTAAAATAAATTTATTGAACTTTTTTTAAGAAAAGTTGTCGAGCCGTTTTTGAGAAAAATAAGATTATGTAAAATTACTAAAAATAATTGTATGGCAGGTACCGTTATTTTTGGCTTAAAAAAAATGAAAAAAAATGTGTGAACATAATCACCAAAAACCACTATATACCAAGTTTGAAGAAAATCGATCGAGCCGTTTAGGCTGTAGACGAACAGACAGACAAAATTGTGCCACCCACTTTTTTGGTGTTCTCTATCATCGTAATATCATGTTTGATTGTTATCTCAAAATTTTTTGTTCACGAATCCAAAACTTGCCTCATAGTACCTAACCTATATCGCAAGTAAAAAGTATTTTTGTTATCTTTCGCAGAAACCATAAGTCGTATAAAATAATTATTTGAAAATAAAATATATGTAATAATATTGTTTTCATTTTTCCATGAACATTTTTTGCAAAAGGAGCTCACTTTTTAAGTAAAAAGACAAAAATTCAAACAAAAAATTTGACATTTTTTGTTGATTTCTCATATTTGGCCCGAACAAATTTTGTTCACCAACTTCAGATTCGTGCTAAGCGACCAGGAAAACATATAATAGGAGCCACTAAAAATAATTACACCAGAACTTTCTACTTCAAACTACCATTTGACTATCTATAAGGCTCACATTTTGAACCAAAAAGTTTCTTTTGTTTTTCTCAAAATTTTGAGGCGGTTAACGTTCAAATTTTTAAAAGTTTATTTGAACCTTGATGTTCATATTGTTTAAACTCTGCGAATAAAGTACACTGATCTCATTTATTTTTTAAAGAGGGAAAAATAACTATATTGTTACTAATACAAACAATATTTTTTGAAATTTTACAAATAAAAATTGAGCCTAGTAAACGTAACACAAAAAAAAAGTCCTATAATAGTTAGTATGCAAATTTCTGTATTCAAATAAAAATGGATTACGGTACTCTAAAACCCCGAAATATTGAAAATCTAGAATAAACCATAGTAAAACGTAGAATCTTTCAGCAATATTAGAAAAAGTCCAAAATGTTCTGTCTATGGACAACATTACCTTTAGGTGGGCTGTTTCGCATTGTTCAAAAGATTATTACCTACTCTCTTTGTACGTCCAAAACTCTTTTTTGCCAAGAGTTTGGCTTCGGTGCACAAAAAAACTTTACTATACTATACTTTTACTTATTTTATTGTGCAAACTGTTTTCAATTTTCTTCTTTTAAAATATATAGTTTGTCTGTCGTATTTAGTCCAGGATTTACCCTTAGGCCAACCAGGCCCAGGCCTACGGCATCACGACAAAAAGGGCCACAAAAGTAAGTAAACACAATGAAGCAACTGAATCTTTATTGCTCATACGAGCAAAATGGATAATAGATCTTCACAAATCTTCAAATTCAGCAAACGGCAACGCTCAAGTATTTTCATATAAGATGTCCAGCCTATTGAACGCTTCTTTACGTTTTTGGAGATACATTCTCATACTGGATCCGGTATTGCTAATCAAGCATTAAAGTATCTGAGTGAACATAACATATAAATTTTAAAATGCAGAGGGCAAACATACGACAATGCTTCAAATATGTCCGGTCAGTATAAAGGGATGCAACAGCAAATTCTTCTGACAAGTCCATATGCAGTCTATGTACCTGTGCTGTGGCTGTCTTATCGCAATTGATTTTTTTCTGTCGTACAATCGCTATACAATTTTTTTTTTGGATCAACTAAATAAATAAATAAATTCTGTGATGCAACAGCTCGTGGGGAATTAGGGCCTAGTGACTACCAACTCTCAACCATTCCTGTGTGCGTGTTGTTGGCAGGAATGGAGGGGACCTACAGTTTTTTGCCGAGTACGAACGGCTAAATGAGAAGCACTTTTTCATGACAAGTATTACTCTTGGAGGATTTGTCAGTTCCTCGCAAGAGGCAGTACCTCGAATAAAACATTTCTGTTTCTTAGGTGGCACTGCTGGCAATTGAACCCAGAACTTCGGCATGACAGTCCTACGCACTAACCATCAAGCCACGAGATACTACTTTTCTGCATCAACTAGTAGATTGCAAACGTTAAAATCTGCTCTTCAAATTGATAATGTGATAAAATCACTCTCAGATACGTGATGGGAAGCTCATGCTGCAGCTACTTTTGCCATCATTAACCCCTTGAACAGAATGAATGTAGCTGCAGCTTGTAGCAAGAGTTGAATTTTGTTTAACTTCTGCTACACCATACATTTCTTGCTACATTTACAGCTTCTCATTATGGCACTTTATACTATTTTTGTATCTTTCTACTTTGACAGTGCTACGCGCCGCAACTGCAGCTACACCATTCTGTTCGGCCAATAAATCATATAATAAATTATTAGATACTTTAAACGACATTTCTGAAGATAATACAATAAAAGGAGATGCTAGGAGGGAAGCTGGTGATCTACTAAACAAAATGAATAAACTAGAATTTGCCTTAATGCTTGTAATTTGGAACGATACTTTACAAAGTTTTCAAAAAGTCAGTAAAGTTTTGCAAAGCGAAGACGTAACACTACTGACGTGCGCGAATTTGTATAGATCATTGTACGATCAACTGGAGAAAATACGAGATAATTTCGACACTTTTGAAATGCGCTCTAAAGAACTTCTACCTGATGGCAGCTACATGATTACACGAAAACGAATTCGCAAAAAAATGGCTAACGATGGTAATGCTCCCGATGTAGATTTAAGCCCGAAGGATAAGTTTCGAATAAACGCTTTTTATATTTTTATCGATAAGTTAAGAATACAAATGGATTCCAGAGGTAAAATATATCAGGAAATTTCTGAACGGTTTGATTTTCTTTGCACAAGCAATGAAAGTCAACGTTATAGCCTGTGTCCAGCGTTTGGGTGTCAAACTATCCAGAAGATTTTAATTCAGAACTTGCTGACGAGTTAATACAATTCCATCGTTATGTGATGCATAAAAATGGCAATAATTTTTAATTTTTCAATCAAGCTAATTTATATAAAATTATGTGGGAAGATAAAATTACATCAGCGTTTCCGAACGTAGACAGGGAATTACGTTTATTTTTAAGTCTGATGGTGACAAATTGTTCTGTGGAAAGATCATTTAGTCAATTAAAACGCTTAAAAAGTCCTTGTCGAACAATGATAACGCAGGAAAGACTTGATGTACTATATCTGCTCTGCATTGAGAGTGATTTACTGCATGAAATAGTTTTCGATGAACTTATAAAAGACTTCGCTGCTAAAAAGCTAAAAAGAACAAGAAAACAATATTTCAAAAATTAAGTAAAAAAAATCTGTAAAAAAAAGTCGTATACATATGTACATATTCTTGTTACGACCATTATAAATCAAATTAATTTTTGTTTTATGGAATTCGTTATAATTTGTTTTCTAAAGTATTTAATTTTGTTCACAAAAAGAATTCATGGATCATATCACGGAAAATGAGCTGAAAATTACGAAAAATGAATCCCGATTTATACCTTGGCTCGGGATTTCGTAATTTACGATTATTTGCTTGCAATTTGCAAAACTGAGCAAAATGAAGATATTGATACTTAAAAATCGTAAATCAACCCTCTAAGTATCAATTATGCTATCGAGAGAAAACAAAAATTGCGAACAGCAAATCGCAATTTGATCCAAATATTCCTCAATTGCACAATTTGTAAATTTGCAAAAAAGATTTGTGATCACCACTTTTATTTCGTGATATTGCCACTTGGAAAGACCAATCCTGCTCTCTACCCTTCATTTTGCAGGTATACACATTTAATTTAATTTATTTGAAATAAATACTTTACGCTTGACTCTACTTGGATTTGAACTCGCAACCCTCCAGTTGCGGAGCGAGACAGATCGTTGGTGTCACACATTGATGATTAGATATCTGCCACGTTGTGGTGCTTTATTTCTTCGAGAAGTAAATTGCGACAAGAAAGTCGTGATTTAGGAATTTTTTTTTTTATAAGAAGGTTTTATAATACAAATTCTATATACTACTGAAATAAATCAGCCAAGTAGAAGACTTAGCATTAAGGATTGAACTTGTTGAATTATTGATTCAAAATAGCTTTTTATGGCCTTTAGTCCTATAAACGAAAACGAAACGCCAATTTATAGGACTAAAGGCCATAAAAAGCTATTTTGAATCAATAATTCAACAAGTCCAATCCTTAATGCTAAGTCTTCTACTTGGCTGATTTATTTCAGTAGTATATAGAATTTGTATTATAAAACCTTCTTATATAGAAACTATGCCTGGCCCAGGGCAAAAAAACTTCCAGCTTAATGATTAGGAATTCTAATCTTGTTGGATATAGTTTACAGTGGATTTTCGTTGAAAAATTCATGTAAGTTGAACTGAACTTAATATAAATTGCGTATGACAAAGCCCTCACTATGTCACTGATGAGTTCAAGTGAGTAAGCCGAACGAAACGCCAATTTATAGGACTAAAGGCCATAAAAAGCAATTAGGAATTTTTTGTTGGTGATTTGCAACTATTCTCATGGAGTTGCGAATTACGTACGACAAAAAAAAACGTAATTCAGTGATTGTGCAATGTTAATTACTAAATATTTACCGCAAATCAATATTTTTAAATGCTGTTTGTGAAATTATGCTTTTGGAGAGTAAATTACGCCAAAAGAGTTGTATTTTGCTATGAAAAGTACAAACTTGAATCATGGATTTTAATTGCAAATCACGAAGAAACAAATTTTGTAAATTGGTACGTTTTGACTGTTAAATTACCAGTTTTTGTATTAATTTGGGATTAAAAAGTCTTGATTTACGAATTAAACATGATTCGTAAATTGCAACTGCAAATTTTTCAATTGGTGATTTTTCAATTCTTTCCGTGTATGTAGTAAACCATACAATATAAGAGAATATATGCAAAGAAGGCACCATTTACTCTTCAGGCCTAGGGTGCAAAAAAGCTAAATCCGGCGCTGGTCGTATTGCATAGTTTTGTTTAACTACTATATATTTTGGAGTGGTTTTGAACTTGGCAATTGCTGAGATAAAATCCACTACTTTTTTTTTTAGTTCACAAAAAATCTAAATACAAACAAATGAAGGAAATCAGGTGCTCTACAAGAAACTGTTTAGTAAAATTTGTTCCCTTCAGGTGAACAAAAAGGTAGACATGCGCTAAAACAGTTTTTACAGTTTTTCGACAAATTTAAAAGATATTTTAACCTACAAAATCAAATAAAAAATTGTTATCTTAGTTGATTTTCCTTTTTCAAAATGGCGGATCACACAACATTATCCTCACTGAAATTGTTCAAGGAACAACGAAGTTATAATATGTTGACATTTTTGAAAAATCCTGTTTTGAAAATATTTTTTTCTGCTATAAATCTATCTCAGCTATCACCACTGTCAATTTCATCGAAATCTCTCGAAGAACAACGAAGTCCCGAGGATTTCAAAACATTTTTCCGAACTAAGTGCTTCGATACTTTATCTTGCGTAACTTTGGTTTTTCGAAATTTTGTCCTTTCCTAAAATTACATTTTTCTTTTTATTTGAATAGTTGGTGAATTGTGAATAGGCGTTTTCCTTTGGAGGTGGCGAAGTACTTGCAAGTACTTTGCCAGCTGTTTTCAATGGAACACATCAAACTGCTTTCCCATGTAAAATGTATCTACTCGCGCATGAGAGCATGTACAGTTGGTAGTACTAGATTAGGGTTTTCATCTACTCGTAAGTACTTCGCCACCTCCAAAGGAAAACGGCTAATGTATCTTCAATAGTTCTCCCGTGAACAATTTGGGAACGAACCATATTTTATAGATCGTAGAAGATTTGATACGAACGTGGAACCAAAAAATAAGTTTCGCCGTCGAATCAAAAATAAAATTCCATTTTGAATTTTTCACGAAAGAACAAATCATATTTTATCGTTCTTCGAACCTTGGTCTTCTATAATGAAAAGTTGCTGAATAGGAATGGATTGCGCATCCATTAAAAAGTTTTATCCTCCCAGTTACAAAAATCCAACCAAGTAGATATGTGTTTTTTTTTTCTTCATTTTTATCAAAAATGGCAGGGGCGCCAAGATCAAGTTTTTGCCCTGGTTTGGAAAAATCGTAGATCCGGGGGACAGGCAAAATGGCCTGCAAACTTGGTAAATAAGGTTTTTTGATTATTCCCCCACACATTTTTTTGCTCAAAAACGACTCCTACGATTTTGATTAGACTTATTCCATATACATACAAAAATACATCGTACGATTTACTACCAAAAATTATAAAATTTTATATTTAGCAACTATTAATAGTACCTGTCATAGAACGTCTTTCTTATTTTGAGCTTTCTCACTATCGGCTAAGCGGATTTAGATATTTTTTTTTTTATACAAATTTCAGCTAAGATTAAATAATATTACATATCAAAAATATGTTTTTGAATTATTAAAAAAAGTATAATTTTTTTTTTTGAAAATTTGATATCTCAAAAAAGGGTTAACAATTTTTTCTTATTTCATTTTTATATGCACATAAATTTATACTTAAGGTTTGCATGCCAAAATTTGTCCTTAGTTTTTTTTTAAGAATTGTATATATAAAAATTATTTTTTTTTTTTTAAACCGCTCCAACGATTTCAAACTTTGTTTTCCATAAAATCATATTCAATCGAAAAGTAAGATGGCATTCCTTTTTTCACCTCAAACTGTCAAGGGAGTTGTTTTTAACTATAGCACATGCGATATCGACGATTGACCTCATTATATTTTTCTTTTACAAACATCAATTTATTATTTTCCTATTGAAAGTTTCATATCTTTCCTTTAAAAATAAAAAATATTTCCTCAACAATGAAGAGAAAATGACAGGAAGTAAAATTTATTAGGAATTTCCTAAGTCATTTCTCCTTCGTAAAATATCTTCCAATACCACCATAAAACCATAGCATTTTTTGTTAGTTCTCATTTAGAAAGGCACGATATTTTTAATTATAAAAACATTTTTCTTTTTTTTTCCTATGAATAAGAACTTGGCATATCAGTGGCGAACTTGAGTTCTTTTGCTTTGTTTTTCTTCTTTAATTATTATTTTGGATCGCTCAAAAATGGCAGTTGAGTTTCTTGATGGAACTTTAATTACACGCCGATTGAATGACACGGACGATTAATTAAACAGCGCGTGGCACAAGGAGCATCAAGTAATTTGCTTGCAAGAAAATGACTGTGATGGAATTTTTTATTTTAATCTTTTTTTTTTTTTGAAATTCTCTTTTGTCTATTTGATAAGCACATCCTTGTCTAATTGCGTTGCATTGCAATGTTGTCAGTTTAATGAAGGCTGACAGTTCATTTGTGAGTTTGCTGAAGTTGAAGACATCAATTGCTCATCATTGTCACTCATAAGCACAAACACTTAATGTGTACTTTTAGCATATAGCAGGGGGTTCTTCTCTCATACAAAAGAGGAGCCAAAGGAGGCTCTTGATGGTAGGCAATCGAATTAGAATTTTCATGTTAACCTCATCTACATAGAACACACAGGAATATAAACAGGACGATGATGGTAAATAACGTTAAACTTCATCAGTAACACCTGCAAAAGTGCAAAACCAAATGTAAACTGAGAGATAAACTTTGCATCCTTGTTTTCTAGCTGGTAACTATAGAAGAAGAACCCCATACTGAGTAAGTGAGTTTCTCTAATGGAGGAGTACACTTAGAGAAATAATTTTTAAAATAAATATATTAAAGATTTTGAACTAGAAAATAGATCACACATCGAAAATGGAATATGACCTACGAGTATGCACCAGGAATGTAAGGACACTCTATACGCCAGGTGCTACTCAAAAATTTGAATCTGTCCTCTCACGGTACAAGGCAGATATTACCGCGATCCAAGAGATACGATGGATAGGATCAGGTATAGCGCAAAGAAAAGATTGCGTCATTTATTACAGCTGTCATCAAAGACTGCACATGCTAGGATGCGGATCCATCGTGGGAAATCGATTCAGATCGAAAGTCATCGATCTTAAGCCGATTAGCGATCGCCTGGCTGTGATCCGCATTAAAGCTACCTTCCAATACATCAGCCTTATATGTGCACACGCCTCTACCGATGCAGCTGAGGACTCTAACAAGGAGGAGTTTTACGACCTCCTGGACGGAGCCTATGGAGCCTGTCCGGAATACGATGTCAAAGTCGTGCTCGGTGCTCGGAGACTTCAATGTTAAAGTCGGAACTGAAAACATCTCTGTCGGATTATTTGGAAAGCACAGCCTCCACGAAACGACAACAGAAACAGATAATGGCTTCCGACTAATCGACTTTGCTGCAGCTCGTAATACGGTGATAAGTAGCACTAAATTCCCCAGGCGAAGGATACACACAGCAACCTGGTGATCTCCAGATGGTCGAACCACCAACCAAATCAACCACGTGCTAATTGGCGCTAGGCACGCATCAAACGTCTTGGACGTGCGAACTTTCCTAGGTGCAAACGAGGATTTTGACCACTTTCTTGTTGTGACAAAGTTCAGAGCCCGACCGTCCAACGAATAAAAGAAAGAGAATACCGCCCAAAGGAAAGAATTCAACATTCAATGCCTTAGCACACTTAGCCAAAGATTATATTGAGCAATTGACCGGGAAACTCTCTGCCGTACCCCCAGCTACAAGCGTCAACAACCCGTGGAACCAGTATCGTGACATCATTAAGGAGAAAGCCAAGACCACCAGAGATTATGAACCATCTAGAAAAAAACCGTGGTATGATGATAAATGCTGCAACAGAAAACAAGAGCAGCAAGAGAGGAATACCGTGAAAAGAGAAGGAAAGAGAAAAAACCATGTGCAAGTGGAAAAGAGAATCGCAGCCTCTCAGCTCAGGCATCTCGAAGAGTCTAGCACCTCCACCAACATACACCGCTGGTTCTACAAAACAGCCAAGCAGCTATCATCTGGTTATACGACCAGCACGCAAAAGCTCTTTCGAAACAGCGAAGGGAACCTAGTCACCGAAGCACAGGGAATTGTAGAAGTGTTTAAGCAGCATATCCACTTATCCAGCAACCGCTTAGAGGGCATTATGTAGAGGTGGTGACAGGAGAACATAGAAGCATGAGACCAGTCACTACAAATCCAGTCCCAGCTTCCAACTAATGAGGCTAAGAATGCTTTAAGAAAGCTTAAGAACAACAAATCTGCCTGCTCGGATCGCCTATAACTGCGGAACTCTTCAAGTATGGAGGAGATGTCCTGGTAGATTGCACGCAACAGCTTATCACCAAACTGAGGGAGGAGGAAAGTATGCCTGACGACTGGTTAAGTAGCTCCGTATGCCCAATTCACAAAAAAGGGCGATCCTATGTCCTGCGAAAAATACAGAGGCGTACTATGTGAGCGTCTAAAACCTTTCTGCAACACTATGATCAGCACGTACCAGTGTGACCTCAGGCCAGGCAGATCAACAATAGTCCCAATCTTAACATTGAGTCAATCCTGGAAAAGACCAACGAATTTTAAGTCGAGACCCACCATCTTTTCATATCGACTTCGGAGCCGCATAAGTCACGATTTCGGAGCCCGGATTAACGAAAAAAATGATCCAGCTATGCCGCATGACGTTTCAAAATACGCGGTGTAACGTGCAAATGGGTAACAGCTCATCCAAGCTATTCCAGTATACAGTATTCAGACAAGGAGATGCACTATCATGTGGTTTCTCCAACCTAGTCCTGAAGCAGATACATAGTGCGTAAGAGTGGTGTTAACCTAGAAGGCACTATCTTCAACAGGTCCTCTGAACTGCTTGGCTATGTGGACGACATCAATATTATCGGCCGCTCATAGCGAGCTGTACTAGAAGCATTCACAGCTATTGATGAACAGGCAAAAGCGTTAGTCTTGAATGGAATGAGGACAAAACAAAGTATAAGATTCCAAAAAACAAAGCTTCATATGTCTATCGCCAAAGCAAAACATCACTGTTGGTAGCAATAATTTCGAGGTAGTCGAGGAGTTCACCAACTTCGGAACAAACATCAATTCCACAAACGACATCTTAGTGGAAATCCGACGCAGAATTACCCTAGCGAACCGTTGCTTCGTCAGTTTGGCCAAACAAATGGGTTCAAAACACCTTTCTCGAAAGACAAAGTGCACGCTATACAAAACGCTAATTTTACCAGTTCTACTCTACGGCGGCAGCGCTGAGTTTTGGACGACAAGTAAAAAAGGGGAATCGATACTGGGCACTTTCGAGAGAAAAATTCTTCGGCGGATATTTGGTCCTATATGCGAAGAGGGCGATTGGAGGAGAAGATTCAATCGTGAATTGTACGAGCTGTACCAAGATGTGGATGTAGTTTAAAAAGCCTAAACACAACTTCTACATTGGCTCTTCCACATTGAGCGAATGCACAACAACGCTCCAGTCAAGAAAATCTTCGAATCCCAGCCCCCAGGTTCAAGATGCAGCAAGACCGAACCTCCGCTACAGGGACCAGGCGGTTAAGGACGCAAGAGAGCGCTTGGTCTCTCTTCATGGATCCGGAGCCGGAAAAGTAAGTAGTAATTGTTATAGATTTTTGTTTGCTGGATTTTGTACTGCTGCACCGCCCGATGCCGTAACCAAAGCACAAAAACCATGAAAACGAGAAAGCTCACTCATAAGTTTTTTTGGTATAATATGACCTCAGGGAACCCTTGGTTTTCGTCTACACTGGGATGGAATGGCTTTCAAAGATTTAAAAACTGGTGTAAATTCACAAATCCAACATCTGCATTTTGACGTTTATGAATTTACACTTGGTTTTCTTGTGATGACTGAAATCAAAGATAATTTTTTGCTCAGTGCAAATAAATACGTCGTCAAAAAAGACAAGGAGGTTTGTTGTGCTTCGGAAATTTCTAAATATGCTTCCCCATACCACATTTCCATTAAACAAATTCAGTTTTCATCGTCCTGCTGGCTGGAGCCAGCCTCTCGCCTCTTGGCCAAAATCTTATGCCTTGTCACAACAAAGGACACAACAAAGTTTACGTTAACGAAATTTGCTGTGTGGTTAACCTATGGCAAGTGCATCTGTTGCATGCGATATGAGTCCTGAAAATCTCCCTGACATTCATTTTATTTGGTGTGTCCTTCGAGAAGTAGGAGTGTGGTTATCGGCATAGAGTGTTTTGGTTATATGCATGCATATAGCAATCATCCATCCAAAAAGGTCTTCTCTGTATTCTTCGTTTCGGCGTGGGTGGGTAGGGTATAGAGCTATAGGGGTACTCGAAGGACCTTTTTGCAGCTGCCAGACTTCCAATGATGATTATCACCAATGATCGATAGATTGGGGTTTGCTAAGCAGCATTAAACACTTCCTTCGCTTGCCCGATGGCAGTCCATAAATCGTATCGCCCGCCGCCGCCACCATCACGGTGCAATTCGCCCGTTCACGTCACACCGACAAAAGCTAACGCTAAAACTTGAGATATTATGTCCTGACAAGACGGCGAGTTGTTGTTCTCTTGTAACATATGCGCGAATATGGAATGTATTTGTGGTATTTCTGGAAACTTTCCTGATGTACCGGTCTAGATAGCGGTGCCACAAAAAATATGGCCCCGGGCGATGCAAGTGCGATTGGGGGCAATCTAACGCAGGCCTCAGTGGATCGGTCGTCGTCGGTGTGGTAGTGGCGCGAGGCATAAGGCATTGAAAGGAACTGCACTGTTGTAAGTCAATAAATTTGTACCGTTGAATGGTTTGGTTGGAGGTGAGGCCTCTGAATGTGAAGGTACCACGTGAACAGGCGGTTTATCATCCTGGATATATCCTGATTGCACACTTTTTTTTCTAGCTAGCTCCATCAGACTTGTGTTCTATTAGAAGACCCTTGCAAAACACCTTTATTCATTGCATATTGTTTGCGGTTGGAGTGTGTATGCCTTTTTTGTAGGCGATTTGATGTGCGTGATTCATAGCAATTAGGTTTTAGTGTGAATTTAGATGGAGCAGTGAATTGGTGTCTACTGTGCGACTGACAGCACCACTTGCAATAAAAATCGACCTCAGGTTTTATAAAAAAACAAAAAGAGGCTTGACTTGACGTTTCTATGGAAGGCAAAGACTAAGAAGAGTTATTAATTGACGGTGAGATGTTTGGATTTATTGGAGTTTTGGTTTAATTGCAGTTTGTTGCAAGCTGCATTTTTATTCAGGGAATTCATTGTAAATGATTAATTTAAATTTATCATAAAAATAAATTACCGACCAGGTAATTATAGGTGTAGAATAGAAATTTGTAAAGACTAATTTGTTTGTTTGCTGGTTTATATTTTTTTATTGTTATAGATGAACTGAACGGGCTCTGTGGGTTGCAGCATGAACCTATTTGGGATCCTCCTTCTTTTAGTTATATATGCATAATCGAGTAATTTGTTTATATAAAAGAAAATGATAAAGCTTTGCAGATGAAAATTGATGAGTTTCAAAAAGATTTTAAAGTATACCATAATAAAGGGTAAATCGAAGCAATTATGTTATTAAAAATCTCAGCCCTAAGACTAATTTTATTTGAAAAAATGTCGTTCTTCGACGAGAAGTGGAATTCGCTGTGTGGTTCCTTCTCTTATGAGGCTTCTTGGGAGAAAGTTAAAAAAATGGTATTAAAATGTGATCAAACAGAACAACAATAGAGAAAAAAAAAATTCGTAATTTTTTCAGATTTTTATTTCGCCCCCCCCCCCTTGGTCTCCCTTTTTCCACTTAAAGGTACAAATAATGGAGTTAGGGTGATACTTATAACACGCGAAAAAAAATCATAACTTTTAGATTAGATTGAGACGAAAAAAAAAATCGAAGCGTATGGGGGGTCTATTTTCCCCCGTTCAGGCGGGAGGGGTCATTTTCTAAAAATTTGACCCAAAAGAGAAAAAAAAATATTAAAAAACAACGGGACCACTTACAATGGCATGCTATAGCTTTTTTAAAGCCATGAATCCAGTTTCTAATATGTTTCTTAAATCAAGTTTTTATTGATTCAAAATAGCTTTTTATGGCCTTTAGTCCTATAAATTGGCGTTTCGTTCGGCTTACTCACTTGAACTCATAGTGAGGGCTTTGTCATACGCAATTTATATTAAGTTCAGTTCAACTTACATGAATTTTTCAACGAAAATCCACTGTAAACTATATCCAACAAGATTGGAATTCCTAATCACTAAGCTGGAAGTTTTTTTTGCCCTGGGCCAGGCATAGTTTCTATATAAGAAGGTTTTATATTACAAATTCTATATACTACTGAAATAAATCACCCAAGTAGAAGACTTAGCATTAAGGATTGGACTTGTTGAATTATTGATCAAGTTTTTATTGTAAATAGTTTCTGAAAAAATAATTTTCAAACGTACAAACATTATTATTTTTGTTTGTATTTAGAAGTTTGAAAATTATTTTTTCAAAAACTATTTACAATAGATAGATAGATAGATAGATATAGATATATTTTATTCATCTGATATCGTTTACAGTTAACAATTACGTACATTATTGAATAAATTAAGGCATGACATTAATGTCGTCTGCCTGAATGGCATCATACTAATATAATTTTTCAATTGATAATTAATTTTTCTTAATTTTTTGTTATATAAACATATTTGGATGATTAACTTAGATTGCTTAGTTTTTAATACATATATTATTTTTCTTGAAACAAAGGCAATTTTTGAACTTTTAGTTTAGTTAAAACAAATAAGAAGGCAAATGTGTAACTTTTAGTTTAGTTAAAACAAATTAGAAAGCAAGTGTGTAACTTTTAGTTTAGTTGAAACAGAAGAGCAAATATGAGAGGAACTTTTAGTTTAGTTAAAACAAAATCGCAAATAAATATGAAATTTAGTTTTTTTTTTTTTTAATATAGCAAATAAGTTGCAAGATTCTCTTAAAAGCTTTCACTGTTTATTTTCTCTCTGTAGTTTATTGCTTCCGTGGTGTATTTGAAGAGCAGGAGCCAATTTTCACCATTCAAATAGTTGAACAATTCGTCTTCCGTGAGTACATTCTTCCCCAAGTAATATCTTCTAATTTCCTTAAGTACAGGGCAGACTGCAATAAAGTGTAAAATATCTTCCTTCTCTCGAAGATTGCAAATGCAACAAACTGAAGATCCTTCTGTTCGATGTGGTACATAATTTAATCTTAACAGCTCTCCTCTTATTTTGAAAATTGTACCTATTATGAAGCACGAATAGGAACTATTGAAGTAATTACGCTCATTCAGATTATATATACTTTTGGCATAAAATTTTCTTTCGGTCGATGCACGCGCTTTTTCGCTGAAGGAATACCTCTCGTTTTCATCTGTTAGCGCAATCACCTCGTACAAAGACCTTCTCCAATTATCCACGTTCATTTCCGCCAAATTTAGTGTTATGCCACAGTTGGCAGCTAGATTTATCCATTCTTTAAACACTAATCTTTTATTGAGTACAGCATACTGAAGAATGCGTTTTGGGAGCCTAGAATCGTCCATCTTTAGTACTTTTATCAAATAATCCGCATTTAGTTTAAGTGTGGAAATAAAAAGAGTTGGAAGCCCGGTTTCAAGGTAGTACATATATTTTGGGGTACTAACTGGGAGGTAGAAAATTTTCCTCAGGAAGAAACGCAGAAGATATTCCCCAGGTTCAAATTTATGAATCCCCCACACTTGGGCACCGTAAAATAAAATTGATTGCGCAGTGGCATTGAATACTCTATACTTAATGTCGACTGAAATTATTTTGTTACAGAAGATTCTTCTCCAATTTGCGCAAATAGCTGACTTTGCTTTATTTAATTTTGTTTTAAGATGCGTATCCATATTTAAATTGTATGAAATCTCCATTCCCAGGTAATTATACTTTTTTACCACCTCCAGGTCTTTTCCGTTATACTTCCATTTTTCATTTGATGCCAACCTTCCTGAACCATTTTTAAAAACCATAACTTTTGATTTATCGGTGTTAGCTTCCAATCCCCAAAGTCTGCAGTAGTCAAGTAGTTTGTTGATCATCAATTGAAGGGATGAAGGAGACTCAGCTAATATGACTATGTCATCCGCATACATAATATAGACCAAGAGCCGACAGCAAATTTTGGGAGTGGAGGTATAGCCAAAATCGGAGTATGCGGGATTATACGTACATGTATCGTGATTTGGAATATGAAAGTCTGGCAGGTTTTGTTTTCAGCCTTTGGTGGGGGTGGGGGTTTAAAAGCTGCGTAGTTTCCTATATATATGGTAGGGTCATTAGAACTTCAATTCAATTTAAAAAAATTGGATATGATGCTTTGTCATTTTCCCTAAGTTTCAAGACTTTATCTTGGTAGTCCGATAAACAGAACCCATTATTTTACCTTTTTAAGAAAACGTTATTGGCGTTTTTGTGGAGACTTTATTTGTTGATTTTTTGTTTTGTTGAAAATCTCCAAAAAAGGGATGATAAGGTTCACGTAAAATGGTTATATCCTGAGATCTATTGATTGGACCGTCAAGATTGTGGTGTTTATGCTTAGGAAAAATGACAGGGAATCATATCCAATTTTTCAAAAATAAATTTAAGAGGTTAAAGCCCTGAAAATAAATCAGGGGATCTAGCACTTTATAACCCCCCACCCCTCCCAAAGGCTGAAAACAAAACCTGCCAGACTTTTGTATTTGATACCATGATACACGTACCAATAATCCCTCATACTCCGATTTTGGTTATACCCCCACTCCCAAAATTTGCTGTCGGCTCTTAGACTAATAGTCTTTATCCTTAGATTACCTATTTCTACCCCGCAAGTAAGACTATCAACTAGATCGTCGAGGAAAAGAGCAAAAAGCAAAGGGCTAAGGTTACATCCCTGCCTTACCCCATGTAGAATCTCAAATTTATCTGAGGGATCTTACTTAAGGTGGCGCTACAGTCCGGGGTGGACCAGGGCCTCAACCAACAAGCTTCTTCCAGCCGGCTCGGTTTCTAGCTAGCTGTCTCCAGTTTCGCACGCCAAGTTGGTTGAGGTCCTCTTCCACTTGCGTGCGCCACCTTTTACGCTGTCCACCTCTACTGCGTTGTCCCACGGGGTTGGATTCAAAGACTTTCCGGGCCGGAGCATTGGTGTCCATTCGCTCTAGATGACCCAGCCATCTCAGTCGTTGGCTTTTCACTTTTGTGGCTAGGTCGGTGTCGCTGTACAGCCCATACAGTTCGTTGTTGTATCTTCTTCTCCAGCGCTGGTGTCGTTCGCTGAGTTTATAGCGGATCCTAGGTAGACAAAGTCTCTGACTACCTCAAAATTATAGCTGTCTATAGTGACGTTCTGTCCGAGACGTCGGTGTTGGGTGTCCTTTCTTGTGGACAGCATATATTTTGTTTTGCTTTCATTCACCGTTAAACCCATCTTCTTGGCTTCCTTCTCAATGCTCACAAAAGCACCACTGACATCACGCTTTGTTCGTCCGATTATGTCAATGTCGTCAGCGTAAGCGAGTAATTGGACGGACTTTTGAAAGATTGTCCCTCTGGTGTTGACGTGAGAGTTTTGCACTATTCTTTCAAGAACGATGTTGAAGAAGTCGCATGACAGCGCGTCGCCTTGCCTAAAACCTTCTTTGACATCAAAGGTGTCGGTGAGGTCTTTGCCGACCTTGATGGAGCAGCGTGCATTCTCCATCGTCATCCTGCACAAACGGACGAGTTTGGCAGGGATGCCAAAACTAGACATTGCTCTATATAGCTCGTCTCTATAGATGCTGTCATACGCGGCCTTGAAATCGATAAAAAGGTGGTGGGTATCGATTTGGAACTCCTGGGTTTTCTCCAAGATCTGCCGTAGTGCGAATATTTGGTCGATGGTGGACTTCCCTGGCCTAAAGCCACACTGATATGGACCTATCAGGTTGTTGACGAATGGCTTCAAGCGTTCACAAAGTACGGCAGAGAAGATCTTGTAGGCGATATTAAGAAGACTGATGCCTCTGTAGTTGGTGCAGTCCAGAGGATCGCCTTTCTTGAGGATCGGGCAAACAATACTGAGGTTCCATTCATCGGGCATGCTTTCTTCCGACCATATTTTACAGATGAGCTGGTGCATACTCCTAACCAATTCATCGCCAGCCGCTTTGAATAGCTCAGCCGCAAGGCCATCAGCTCCAGCAGCTTTATTGGACTTAAGTTTAGATATGGCTATCCTCACTTCGTCAAGATCGGGTGGACGGAATTGTTGGCCTACGTCGTCCAGGTTGAATGGTGCAATTTGCATGGTAGCGGAATTCGGTTCGTCATCGCCGTTATACAATTTGCAGAAATGATTTTTCCATATCCTCAGCACCGACTGCGTTTCCACCACGATGTTCCCCTGATCGTCTTTGCAGGCTTCGGTTCGGGGTTTGTAACCTTGGGAGGTTCTTTTTACTTTTTGGTAAAACTTCCGAACTTCATTCCTGCAGTGGCATCCCTCTAATTCCTCGATCGAGCGCTTCTCATGCTCTTTCTTTTTCTTTCTGAGAAACTTGTGTTCCTCTTTCCTCTTCTGCTCGTAGAGCTCGCGAGCAGCTCTGGTCCTTCTAGCATTACCTTTGCTACAACGAGGTAGTGGTCCGAGTCAACGTTGGCTCCTCGGAACGTTCGGACATCCTTGATACTGGAGGAGTGCCTTGCGTCGATCGCAATGTGGTCAATTTGGTTGGCGGTTGATTGACCAGGAATTCGCCATGTCCCCTTATGAATATCGAGATGCGGGAACTGCGTACTAGCTACCACAACGTTTCGCCCCGCAGCGTTGAGGGATCATTGCCGTTGTAAATTCTTGCTTCTGTGTTTTGATACAGTTTTTGAACTGCTCGAATAAAATTGCTTGAAATTCCAAGGTTATGAAGCTTGTAAAATAGTGCATTTCTGTTAATCATATCGAATGCTGCTCTGAAGTCGACGAAAAACGCATACAAATTTTTATTTTGGTCAAGTTTCCATTGCGCAACCGATTTGAGCACAAAAAGATTATCTATTGTGGAGTACCCTTGCCTGAATCCGGATTGAAATTCACTTAATTTGTTGGGAACTTGAGT
The DNA here is from genome assembly GCA_963921185.1 of Dasysyrphus tricinctus. NCBI lineage: Eukaryota > Metazoa > Arthropoda > Insecta > Diptera > Syrphidae > Dasysyrphus > Dasysyrphus tricinctus. The sequence goes on along the minus strand of OY992532.1, from coordinate 42,693,639 downwards.
CCACTTGCTGAGCCGGCTATAAAGTAGTGAAGTATATATTTTTAAAGCTGCATTCAAAAAAGAGATTCCCCGATAATTATTAGGTTCCTTAGGATCTCCTTTCTTAAAAATTGGCAATATCCAAGCCTCACAAAAATGTTCCGGTATGGTTCCAAAATTGAAAATTATATTCAACGCTTCCGCAAATTTATCCTTGAAAATATCTGCGCTGTACTTATAAAATTCTGCAGGTATACCGTTGGATCCCGCTACTTTTCCATCTTTCATGGTTTTCAGCACAGCGTCAACTTCAATCGTAGTTATTTGACCATCAAGTAAATTGTCACGCCATAGCTCAATAATATCTCTTTAGATGATGAAAAAAGATTAGAGAAGTGAATCTGCAGCTCATGCACTGTTAGATATGAGTTTCCTTTCTTTTTCCAATTATCGTTTAATTTTTTCGTTAGTTCCCAGAACTCCGCTGAATCCCTGCACTGAGTCAAGGCAACAGCCAATTTCTCTTCATAAGCTTTCTTCTTTTCGTTACAGACTCGTTTATATTGTTCCTTCGTTTCTACGTAGTCTGCTTTAAGAGTAGCTAAATCATACTGCCTCACGAGGTTAAGAAGCGCCAAGGATTTCTTTCGTAGCTTTTCGCATGTGTGGTCATACCATTCATTTTTTCGGTATAATTTAGGCGACTTTTGTATGTAACTTGCAGCTTCTTCTATTATAGCTTCTAGTTCCCCTATTGGTACAAAGCTTGCCATTGTTTTATTCATTCTCATCAACGTTAGATTTTTGGTTTTTTCTTTAAACTCGCTCCTAGCTGAGGTTCTCCATTTTAGTTTATTTTTTTCGATATTTCTTTCTTCTACAACAAGATCTTGGTTATCATCCTCTTTAATGGTTAAATTTATTGGTAGATGATCAGAAAACGTTGCTTCTTCAACCTTAAAGTCTTTAAGGATATAGTGCCACTCTCCACCTAAAAGACAATAATCTATTAGAGAGCTGCCCTGTTTTCCAATAAAAGTAAGTTCTCCACGTAAATCTCCCGCCACGCTTCCATTTAAAATACTTAAGCCAAAATCATTGCAGAGCTCCATTACTTTCCTACCTTCCAGGTTTATTTTTAAATCTTTACTTTCTCGTTCATTTAAATTAAATGCACTCTCCGATTGTAAGTTCCCAGTTCTTGCATTAAGATCACCCATAATCATTATATTATCAGATTTCAGTGAGCATAACATATCATACAAATTATCGTAGTCCTGCTGCCATTTATTACAGTTAAGATAAATGGGAATAATGTATAAGGTAGATCCACAATTTTTAAGGGCTATATAGGCCATCTCATCTCTAAGTTTAAGTTCACATTTTGCATATTTTGTTTTTTTTATCGCAATCAGCATTCCTTCACTTGCTCTCCCTCTGCATGCTGTTTTCTTCGCTGGAATCCAACAGCACTCATACGCAGGAAAATATTTGTCAAAGTTCATAAACTTCCCTTCAATTAAATGTGTTTCCAACAAAAATATAAAATCATATCTATTCAAATATTTTAAAAATTCTGGAAAAATTAATTTATTACTTAGTCCTCCAACATTATAAGCTACAAAACTACATTCACCAACAAAAAATTTCTTCTCTAATTCCTCATTGACATCCCTGTGCTATTGGTTTACTTCATTAATCATTTCCAAATTCCGAACTCTCCCGCTGCCACTTGGAATGACAGCTTCCGTCAAAGTGATTTCACAAACATCTGCTGCATCTCTTCGAGGTTGAATTTTTTTAAAGAAATCGTCCGGGAAATTGAAAGATTTGCACAGTTTATTAAATCCACACTGCTTACCATGTTTTAAACCGAGTGATTCATCCCATGTATACTCGTTTTCATCAATAAAAAGTTTATCTTCTCTTAAAACAGCTTTTACATTTTGTCGTTCTTTCTTGATCATGTGTCGAACGTGTAGCAGTTGAGCTCTTCTCTTTCTCATTCTTAAAGGATAATCTTTTTGGATCGAGATATTGGTGTTTCTCTATTTTCCAGTATTTTTCAGAATGGAATAAATGTGATTCTTATTTGTGAGCTTAACGATAAAATTTTTATACTCTGGGTTCCAGCATTTGACCTCCTTTATTTCCTCGATGCCTATGGTGCTTGTATCGTTGGATAGTTGCAAGCAGAGCTCCTCTACCTGTTGTTTTTGTTCAATGTTTTCATTGGCCTTAACTCTGACAGCGAGATTTTTTCAGTAGCTTGCATTTCAATCCGCTCAATCTGGTTCTCTAGCATTTCTACTTTAGATTGCAAGGAATATACATGGCATCTGAGTTCCTCATTTTCACGTTTCAATCCATTAATATCTAGTCGGACTTCTTCAATATCAGATTTCGTGGCGAGATGTTTCTGCTTAGAATCAAATAATCGCTCAAGATTTTCGATGGTCATATTTGAAACTAGATCTGCTGATTGTTTACCTTTTTTATTGGATGAACTCATTTTTACCGGGGAAATTTCAGAATTCAAACGTTTGTGCATTCCTTATTGTATGATCAGTGACAGTTCGGTTTCTTTGATTTAATCGGTGGATTTTTGACTGATTTATATTAAATTATAGCTAAACAAAATGACTTGCCTTGTTGTTCCAATTAATATACAAGTTTCTTATGTTGTTTGTCTTTCGTTTAATAATATTTTTCTGTATTTAAAACTTTTTCGGAAGGAAAATTAATATATTTTTGCTATGCGTAAATTTGTGCACGTCTATTCACTTTACCACCAGTGTTGCCACTCAAAAAAATATTTACAATAAAAACTTGATTTAAGAAACATATTAGAGACTGGATTCATGACTTTAAAAAAAGCTATAGCATGCCAATGTAAGTGGTCCCGTTGTTTTTTAATAATTTTTTTCTATTTCGGGTCAATTTTTAAGAAAATTACCCCTCCCGCCTGAACGCGGGGAAATAGACGCCCCCTCCAATACAATTTTTTTTTTCGTCTGAATCTTATCTATAAGTTCTGATCTTTTTTCGCGTGTTATAAGAATCACCCTTAATCCATTATTTGCACCTTGAAGTGGAAAAAGTGAGACCAGGGGGATGAAATAAAAATCTGAAAAAATTAGGGAAATTGTTTTTCAATGTTTTGAATCGAATGAAGGCTGTCCAAGACAATGTCCAATTTAAGGACCATCCTAATGTACATAATTTATTATTATTCTTTTTTTAAACTGATGTCAATCGGGCTTAGTTAAATATCTTTTGTAAAAATGTATGTAAACATACCTGAAATAATGATAATAAATCAAAAATCTATCATCTATCTATCTTGACATTGAAGTTTTGAAATGAAAAATAATTCTTCTAAAAGGATAACTATATCCAGTGCTCAGACAAGCTTCACCTGATGGGACTCGTTTTGATGTCACTTCTATTTCTTGGTAAGAAAGAGATATGGTGAGGTGAGGAAGGAATTTTCAAAAAACTTTAAAACTTAAAAACTACTGCCTCACTTGGCCATTTCTTTCTTTCCAAGAGATTAGAGTGAGATAAAACTGAGAAACGTCAGAATTATTAGTCATCTCACGTGAAGCTTTTCTGAGCTCCCATCATTGAAATCTGAAGTTGATGGCTTTAGTAGCAATAAATACAAAAATTTGTTTTAATCGAATCTCACATTTTTTTTAAGTGAGTACCAATATAATTTTTCCTATCAATTGAACTAGCAATTCAATATCTCCATTTCAAAAATACCTTTTACAGACGGTGAACTTCCATTCGATGTTTCCATCCTTCGAAATTTTGGTAACACGAATGATACTGAAGCTTCCCTTTAAACTTATTGGTATTAGGAATAAATTTTCATTGGGAATTTGACTGTCATCGCATTAAATTTTTGTTCGAGGGAAATTTATTAGGATGGATATTCACAATAGCAGATGCAGAACAATGTTAGGGGGGGGATACGTAAGTAGAGGTTGTGAGGCTAAATCCAGTGGGTGGGTAACAGCTAGTTAATAATGAAAATGGCAGTTTTGACCGTAGGCAGAAAAGCAGCTAAATATAAAATTCATCATTTTCCATAACCTATCAATTATCATTTAGTCCTTTTTATGTTTTATCTTCAAAAAGTATTATAAGTGCTGTGCTCGCACCTAGGCTGAGTGTCAATTATGTTAAAACTCAGCTTAATTTGATCCCATTGATATTGTTAACACTAAATATAACTATTTAAAAAAAAATCAAAACAAAAAACAAACCTACACATATGCAAAGTGCCACTAGCTCGAAACAATTTTTCCATAGTGAATTTAAAATTTATTATCATTTGTATTGAAAAATTTAAATCATATATCGGCGGTAGTTCAAAAAATACCTTCGTTATCTAATACTCAGACTATAAAAATTCATTTAAAATAATAATGATCATAAAATTATAGCTTTGATTAAATTACGCAGTTTTGAAATTTATTTAAATATTTAAATATTAATTTTTTTGTGTCAAAAATAAACTCCATTTTTCCCAGCATCATCTTTACAAAAAGTATTAAATTCAACAACTACAACCCATTATCTATCCCTAACGAATAGCTAGTCAGTATTTTTTTTTTTTTCAAAGAATCAACCAAAATGATAAAATTTATCTCTAACCAATAGATTAGTGGTTAGGTGGCAATACGATGTTGCACCAAAAACGTTACGACACGTTTCCAAATAACAATCATTTGGTTAGTTGTGTGTAATTTTGGCTGCAGCAAAAAAAAAAACATATGTGGTCTATGCTGTCACACGAAGAGCACATACACATAGGTTAATTAATAAATCCGGGATAATTAGTTGAATTCATGCAAATTGCTACAATAATCGATTTTATTAACTTGCCTCGCATGTACCTAAGAATTAAACAAAAATCAAAACCACAAAAAAGGACTTTATAAAATTATTTAGAATCATGAAATTTATTGTTATACGAAAATTGATTTCATAAAACCATGAAACACATGTTAAATGCGTCGTTGGGGGATTAAAAGAACGCCTCGCAAATTTATGCGACAGGACACAAAAAAAGAATTTAACTCCCACGAGGTGTGATGACAAATCGTTTAGGATGAACGATGTTTATACACGCAGTCAACCGAACCCCTCCCTGGAACTGAAGTGATTGTAAACAACGGTTAAAAAGAAACGCAGAAGTCAAATATTTTACCATCAGAACGGTGTTAAATTAATATATTTGTCAAAAGGACACGAAAACACACAATAACCTCCAAAAAGGTCCTTCAAAACAAAAAAAAAGACTAAAAACAGGCCAAGCTTCATAAAATCCTGCGGGGTGAATATTTTTATTTCAGCTTGTCTTGCATCTACGCACAGTTAACTTCGCTTAGAGTCCTTAATGTCACCACTCAGCGGTGCGGGTTTCATGGATAAGAATATCCTTAGCAAAGATTATCCTGTTGTAACTTTTCCGCTTATTTTTCTTGGTTGTTCTTTTTTTGTTTGTCGTTTTTTGTTGACTTGATGTTGTTGAAAGGAAAATTTAAAAATGTAAACCACTTTGGGCTGCTCTGCATTATGCTTTTTATTTATTTTGAGAAATAAAGACCATTTGTGAATGAAAAGGGACTTATGAAAGTTTTACTATATTCGAATTGGTTGCTTTGTGTATTTTTTGCTTTGTTGTTTTTGTTTTTTTTTGTTTAAGCTTTAGATGGAAAGAGATGTTTTGAACAGATATACTAGGAGTTAAAAGATGAAACTGAATAAAGTGGTTTTAATTCAAAAAGTGTGGGTGTAACTCTTATATAGCAAAAAGTTATAAATGATGGTATTTGTTGTATGAATGGCGAACGCCTTACACCCCTTGATCTGAAAATAAAAACTGCCTATGTGCAGTGAAAATTAAAACTTTTGTACTTTGTATCATGCATCAAAAATCACGCCTTCAGAAACTAAAATAATTTTTTAAAGTCCACTTTCCTATCTAAAATTAATATAATTTAATATTTAATTTGTATTAATTTTCAGGTGTTTGTGCATTTGAGACTTGAGAGTAATATTTTCGAGATTTTAATATCATGAGCCCTCCAGTAGAATTTTGAGAATTCATTTCTAGAGAGTATAATATCATAAACGCTTGATACATCTGCTTTCTATAAGGAAAGTCCAGGAAAGATAGGTTCTGGGTTAAAAAAAAACACATAACACATTATTTAACGGTATATTTTTCAACGCTTAATCTAATACGACCGGAACTACGATTAACCTATAAAGCTCTAGTCCTTTTTATGATAGATTTTATGCGGAAATCCATTGAAACATTGGTTTACAAAATTTGACTTTGGAAACGTTTTCTGTAACCTTTCTTATTAATTTTTACATGCTGAACTCGAAAATATCGAATAATAATTTTTTAAAACTAGTTAGAAAAATATCAGTTTTTATTTTTTATAAAAATTAACAAGAAAATACAAAAACATTTCTAGGAAACTGTTCAAAGTTGTGGTTTCAAAATTTTGCATTTCAAAATTCTGTTTTTTATTTCACGAAAATTCTGTTTTTCAAAATTCTACTTTTTTTCAGTTCTGTCTGTTGAAATTTTACTTTTCAAAATTCTGGTTTCAGGAACCCTGTTTTATCCGTTTCTTAAGCCCGTATGACACTACATTTTTCTCTCATTTTTAATGAACTGCAAATGAAATAAAAGCAGAACGTACAATTTCTTATTCGAACTTCCATAGGTATGAGTGGGTACGCAGTATATCCATAAATGTAAAAATATCGCAAAAAAGGTATGAAAAATGTGACTTTCAAATAATATTTGTCAGGTTCTGGCAGATTTTTCTTGACATTTCAGAATTAAAAATCAAAAATAATTTCAAGGTACACTCAGTCACAAAACGAAAATATACATTGAACACTACAGAACACTAGTTTATGATGTATATTCACTTTTGGGACAGGTCTGATCCTTTGCTTTGGGTTTCTGTAATTTTTAGTCCAAACTTGTGTCAAAAAAATTTTTTTATATGAACTTTGACACAACTTTGGACTAAAATGCGCAGAAATGCACAGAAAATCACAGAAATTCAAAGTAAAGGAACAGACCTATTGTAATTGTGAAAAATAATTTAGAGAAATGCTATCTCTTTCTGAAAAACAGTTTCTCTGCTGACACTTTGATTGTTTTAATGACAAATAAAATGAATACAAAATGTAGTGTCATCGGGCTTTAGCAATAAAATTCTGCTTATTCTGTTTTTTCTTTTTTCTCAAAAACGAAAAACAAAAAAGTATTTTTTCAACTTAATTCTTAGAAAATTCAGTACCCTATATCCTGCAATCTGGAAGAGATTTTGTTTCGCTCGTCATTTATTTTTTATGTTATATACAGGGTGTCCCGCACCTGAGTGGAAGTATCTTAGGGTGTGGTTCCTGGGTATATTCTAAGAAAAAAATTGTATGGGGGGAAAGTTGTATCTCCCCTCCCTGAGGCAGGGGGGGGGGCAGTTTCTGAAAAATTGACTTAAAATGCCAAAAAAAAACATTTAAAATCAACGAAAACACATCTAATAATGTGCTTTATTTTTTTTTGAAATTTAATACTCCATTCTTGCACTTGGTTTTTAAATCAAGTTGTTTAAGCGAATAGTTTTTGAGAAATTAAATTTCAAAGTCAAATTTGTTTAAAAAAATTGTGATTTTTTTTTCTTAAGTCGATATTTTTCAAAATTTTACGTAATTAAGTGCTATTTTTGTGTTCAATATTCATTGCCGTCATTACTTTGTAATCCATTACCGAAAACCAAATGTAAAAATCTTTCTTAGTTTTTGAGAAATTAAGAAAAAACAAAAAGTACTTTTCCCAAAACAGCCCGAAAAAATTCATGAATTATCCATAATTTAACCCTTTTTTCGGGCTTTTTTGGTAAAAGTACCATTCGTTTTTTCTTAATTTCTCAAAAACTAAGATAGATTTTCACATTTAGTTTTCGGTAATGGACTAAACATAAATGAACGCAATGACTGTTGAACACAAAAATAGAACTTAATAACGTAAAATTTTGAAAAATATCGACTTAAGAAAAAAAAATCACAATTTTTTTAAAAAAAAATTTGACTTTGAAATTTTATTTCTCAAAAACTATTCGCTTAAACAACTTGATTTAAAGACCAAGTGCAAAAATGGAGTATTAATTTTCAAAAAAAATATAGCACATTATTAGATGTGTTTTCGTTGATTTTAAATGTTTTTTTTGGCATTTTAAGTCAATTTTTCAGAAACTGCCCCCCCTGCCTCAGGGAGGGGAGATACAACTTTCCCCCTATACAATTTTTTTCTTATAATATACCCAGAAACCACACCCTAAGATACTTTCACTCAGGTGCGGGACACCCTGTATAATAATTACTGACCAATTAGATGGCATTTTTTATTTCCCTCATATGAGGTGCCAAAGGTCCAGAGCAATTCATTGAACAAGAATTAATTAAATGCAATCTTTTAGGAATGTAAGCATTCTTTGCATTCCTTTTTGCATTCAAAGTTAATTCGATGAAAGCAATCTTTTAGTTGAAGTCATAAAAGATTCAAAAAATATTGCATTCTTTTATGACCCTGCTACTAGCAGACAAAATTTCATGAGTTTAAAGGAGATGTGGCAAAATTGTATGGGGCCTGGGCCAAGAGCGTGCATGAACAAGAGTGGTATCAAAAGAAAGGTGAGTGTTAGCACATTAAAACTGTGAAGTTTAAGGGAAATCGTATGTGGGGATTTTGAGTAATTGTCCATATTTCGAAGGCATCTCCTGCTTGATTTTTGTCCGTTTATAAGCAAATAAAGTCAATTATCATAGGAAGTGTAAGACAAACCCCTATCTATTTGGTATCAAATGTAAGGTCAGTTTTATATCTTTCAATATGGTAAAAATCATGATTCTAAAACCTTCAGTTTTTGAAATAATCAAATAAACGTGAAACCTAGTCATTATTTTATAAATCAGTTATTTATGAAAAATCTACAGTGGCTATGTGCCTTTTTTTAACAGTTATGTGAAAGAACACATTTCAGTCTTTATTTTGATATATAATAATCTAAGATTCAGTCAATAGTAAGCAAGAAAACCACCTTCCGAAGCCTTGCTTGGGAAAATCAAATAGAATGTACACAACATGGGGTTTCATACTAGAGTTCCTGTTTAATATATATCTCTTTATTTTTTAAACTTGGTCAAAATTATGTGTTTCTTACAACAAAAAAACTTTTTTTCAAGTCATCAAGAAATGAATTACTACGTACAGTGGCCCTTAGTAAAAATGACCCTTCCTTAACGAAATGAACTGCAGAAAATCAAGTAAAATAAAAAAGTAGAAATTGGACTTTCAATAGAGTATTTTATTTTTTTTTTGTTTTAAAAACTTCAAAATCTGAAATAAAATATGGAAAAAAACAGACGAATAACGGAAAATATCAAAGAAAAATGATTATTTCATCCCAAAGCAAAACCATTTAATATTTGGATATTTTAAACATCAATTTTAAAAATAGCGCCGAAATGGTTGGAATTGAAACACTTTTGTATTTTTTATCAATACAGTGATCCGAAGCACTCGACTAAAATATTTTGGAAACAATTGGAAATTGAAATTCAGAAACATGAGATTTTCAACGAAATTGACTTGAAAAGAGTGTAACTGGAGGAATGGTATAAAATAAGCCCTAATTACACCAAAAAACTTATTGAATCAGTCCCAAATCGTCCTAAATCAGTTATAAGATAAAAAGAACTCCCTAAAAATTACAAGATTTTAAGAAAAGTTTATTAGCCTTTTTACAACTAAAATGCCTGGGTCAGTTTCGCTGTGAGATGAAATAATCATTTTACTTTGATATTTTCCGTTATTCGTTTGTGTTTTTCAATATTTTATTTTAGATTTTGAAGTTTTTAAAACAAAAATATAATACCTACTCTATTGAAAGTCAATTTCTACGTTTTTATTTTACTCGATTTTCTGCAGTTCATTTCGTTAAGGAAGGGTCATTTTTACTAAGGGTCACTGTACGTAGTAATTCATTTCTTGATGACTTGAAAAAAAGTTTTTTTGTTGTAAGAAACACATCATTTTGGCCAAGCTTAAAAATAAAGAGATATACACTCCTCGTCAACTGAATACGCACAAACATTTTTGAATATATTTTATCCATTTTTTCCAAACAGTGATGGTTATTATGCCATCTGTTGATGGTAAAAATTTTCGTAACATATAAATAACAGAATTTCAAAGTTTTATCCAAAAATAACCGTGAGTTTTTCCTTCAACCACTTGCAAAGTGTTTTATATGCAAAGTAGAAGTTTTTTTTTGAGTCAACTGAATAGGTACAAAAATTAAAATTGGTATTGGAATGGAATGAAACAAGTTTTTGTTTAAGTTTAGTAGTGGGTACTTCCACCTTTATTTTTAATTACTTCGTAAATTCGATCCGGCATGGAATCGTATAGCTTTTTAATGTAATTTAACGAAATTTCGCTCCACGCTAATTTGATTGCAGAAATTAAGGTTTCTTTGTCTTCGAACTGACGACCACCCTCATAAACTTTGCGTACTAACCATCCCCAGACATTTTCTATGGTGTTTAGGTCAGGTGAGTACGGCGGCCATTGAAGCAACTGCACTTGTTGCTCCTCTATCCATGTTTTTATTATGCGCGCTGAGTGAATAGGCGCATTATCATGTTGGTAGGTCCAGTTTATGGGTCCAAAGATGTTAGAAAATTTAGGAAAATTTCTTTCCAAAATTACTTTATACCCAGCTGCTGTCATTCTTGATGTTACAACCTCGAGCTCAACTGTTCCATAATAACTGACTGCTCCCCATATCATGACACCTCCTTCACGACTATGATGGCGCTTTAAAAATCTTTTTTCTTTTCTTAAGTCGTGAAAATAGAAGTTGAACCCATCAGGGCCATCGAAATTAAACTTTTTTTCATCTGAAAAAACCACGTGATACCATTCTTTTTTCCAACTCATGTGAAGTCTTGAAAAATCTAATCGCAACATTTTCCGTCGCTCGTCAAGTGGTGGTTTTTTCTTAAGTTTCATTCGTTTAAGATGGCTTCAGTTGTTGATTACTCTTAATACTGTTGAGCAACTTGCGTTTACGCCGACTTTTTGTTTTATTTTTGCCACAGAATCAGAAGAATTTGATGCATATCTTAAAATTCTTCGTCTCTCAGCTGCTGTTGTTGCTGTTTTCTTACCTCCCTTCATGTTTTTGCCGTATGCATCTTTATTTTTCAAGTAAGAATAAACTACATTAAAACTTCGGCCAACTTTATCAGCTATTGCACGTCCAGTTAGGCCTTGGTCTCTAAGTAAATCGATTTTAGCTTTTTCAACACTGTTAAGACACGTAGATCTACCCATTTTTCTTAAAATTTGAAATCAAGAATTAAATTTTACTGAAAACACTAAAATCGTTAATTTAAACTGTCAAGCACTCCAAAAAACTTATAAACAACGAAGAAAATGGCGTTGTACCTATTCAGTTGACTAAAAAAAAACTCCTACTTTGCATATAAAACACTTTGCAAGTGGTTGAAGAAAAACTCACGGTTGTTTTTGGATAATTCTTTCGGAATTATCTGCTTAACATCTTAAGGGAATAGTTAGCATCAACAGATGGCATAATAACCATCACTGTTTGGAAAAAATGGATAAAGTATATCAAAAAATGTTTGTGCGTATTCAGTTGACGAGGAGTGTATATTAACAGGAACTCTAGTATGAAACCCCATATTGTGTGCATTCTATTTGATTTTCCCAAGCAAGGCTTCGGAAGGTGGTTTTCTTGCTTATTATTGACTGAATCTTAGATTATTACATATCAAAATAAAGACTGAAATGTATCCTTTCACATAACTGTTAAAAAAAGGTACATAGCCACTGTAGATTTTTCATAAATAACTGATTTCTAAAAAATTACTAAGTTTCAAGTTTATTTGATTATTTCAAAAACTGAAGGTTCTAGAATCATGATTTTTACCATATTGAAAGATATAAAACTGACCTTACATTTGATACAAAATAGATAGGGGTTTGTCTTACACTTCCTATGATATATGACTTTATTTGCTTATAAACGGACAAAAATCAAGCAGGAGATGCCTTCGAAATATGGACAATTACTCAAAATTCCCACATACGATTTCCCTAAAACTTCACAGTTTTAATTTGCTGACACTCCCCTTCCTTTTGATACCACTCTTGTTCATGCACGCTCTTGGCCCAAAAGTGCGTCATCTCCTTTAATGCATACCTACCAATGGTTAGGTAAGAGAGGATCTCGGGATCTCAATGGATCCATTGCACTCCCCATAGGATTTTGGTAAGGAAGGTTTAGGGAAAAGGATAAGATGGATTGGGTGGAGTTTAGGTATGGGATGCCTCCCTGAACCACCTTGAATTCTTGATGAATTTAAGGATGTTTCTTAGTGGCAAGTTAGAGATGTCGCCCAATTCTCCGAAAAAATATTCTCCGAGGGCTGCTTTTCTGGTTCTGGTTAGGCTGGGGCATTCACAAGGAAAGTGATATGAGCCTTCCTCCGCCTCTTCATCCTGACACCCTCTACCCAAGTCCGACGAGCTAATGCCCATTCTGTGCATGTGGGTTCCCATCGAGTTGTGAAACGTTAGGACTCCAACTAGAGTGTCCTAGAGATATTCGACCATAGATTCCTCGAAACCCTGCAAGAGTCGATGGTTGACCATCTAACGTCTGCAACCTCGAGGAAGCTTTGGTGAATTCTACTTCTTTCTTGCTCCAGTGGAACAAGTAGAGAGTAATTGGCTTGGCTCGGATCAAGATATGATCTGTTTTTGGCCAGTTCATTCCCGTTTATATCACGGTGTCATGGGACCTATCTTAGGGTGACTGTGTTCGATGCACTGAGAATCCTAAGCACCTTTTGGCAGCTATCTACCAGTTTGTACTTTGTAGTAATTGCGAGGAAATGGCTTTTATTGCCGCCTGACTATCATAAAGATATCGATATATGTTGCGGCTTCGCATACTGCAAGTACTTCCACTTGGAATACACTACGGAAATTTGGAAGCTTTATTGATCTGTTAATAGGTGGGTTAACTGAGTAGATACCTGACCCTACCCCCTCACATGTCTTGGAACCGTCCGTAAACACCGAGACATGATTGGCGTTAGTGACCCGGTTTTCATTCCAAGATTCCCTTGTCGGGATATCTGTTATGGAAACTGGGTTAAAATCTTTGTGCGGTGTGACGTAGTCGGTTTGAATGTCTATGTCTGTGAATTTCATAATAGTTCTATGACCGTAGTGGCCCTTCTTCCCAGTTATTAAACAGGTCTTAAATTAGTTTTGGCCGCCAACTCTTTTGTAAACAGATCGAGTGGGGCTAGTGAAAGGAAAGTCTCAAGGGGCTGCCATTGGTGTGGTTCTAATAGCTCTAGTTATGCCAATGCACGCTAGTCTCTGAATTTTTGTCATGGTCAAAAGATTGGTTTTCTTGTCCAAGGCTGGCCACCAGACCAAGCATGCGAACGTTAGAACTGGCCCTATTATGGCTGAGTACATCCAATGAATGGTTCTGGGGCTCGGTCCCCATCTTTTACCAAAGACTCTGCTGCCAGTGTAGATTGCAATTGAGGCTTTTTTTCCCTCTTTCTTTAATGTTTTCTTGCCAGTTTAGTTCCGGTCAAGCACAATACCAAGATACATGGCAGTTCCCGAAACCTTAAGCGGAATTCCGTTAATAGTTGGAAGGTTTATATTGGGAACGTTATGCTTCCTCGTAAACAACACCAGTTCTGTCTTAAGTGGGTTAACGTTAAGTCCACAGCTATTGGTCCAGTTACTGAGCTTGTCTAGGGCTGTTTGTTAGAGTTTGCTCAGCGTAGGAGCAAATTTTTCCGAGGCCATTAATACGATGTTATCGGCATATGGAACGACCTTGACACCACTTATGGGCTTAGCTTAACTAGATGTTGATGGAGTTTAGGGCTTATCGAATTGAATCGTTATTAACATTATTAAAGGCCAATTCTATACCCAGGAATGCTGCTAGTGTACATTCTTTGAACTGAATTGAGTTTTTAATTGTGCCGACTTCATGAAGTGCTGTCTCAACAGATTTGCCCTTCATGTATGAATGTTGGGCCTGCGAGAGCACACCGTCATTCAGTTTTAGGCGGATATGGGTTTCAATTAGTCTTTCCAGGGTCTTGAGGAGAAAGGAGGACAGGCTTATTGGCCTGAAATCTTTCGGTGCAGTGTGCGTGGGCTTGCCAGCCTTCGGGATGAAGATAACATTGACTTCTCTCCAACTAGTAGGAATGTAAGTAATGTTTAGATATCCCCTAAAGATGTCCACTAGCATTGGAACAATTAAATCTTTAGAGCTTTGTAGCATAATCGGAATCATTCCATCCAGCCCAGCAGATTTGTATGCTGAGAAAAAGTCAATGGCCCAAGCCACCTTCCTACTGTCTACGATTTGATTGCTTATATCAGATATAACACTTGTGTTGGGGGCTCTGACCACAAAAGATGTATCGATAATACATCCTGGGAAATGAGTTGTAACAAGTGATTCTAATGTCTCGGAGCAGGTGTCTGTCCAGGTTTTATCGGGTCTCTTAAGGAATCCGGGGGGAGTGTAGACCTTTGATAGGACTTACCTTACCTTACCAATGCAAGTTGATATTTCAAAACCTATTCTTTCTGTTTTTCAAATCATTTTCAGTGTTATTGCTTCCGGATATGGAATTTTCGATGTAGGGATATAATTCTAGAAAAATTTAGGGAAGAGAATTTTTTAAGTTTCTTTATATATATTTTATAAGTATTTAAATTTTTATAAACAAAATTAAGCCATCCAGTATGAAGAAAGAATTGAATTTTGAACAAAAAGTTATATAACTTCAAGTGTCAAATTCGGTTTAGTTTTCTAAAAGCCTATGTATCAATAGTAAGTGAAACCTCAGATTGAACTCACTCTTTAGATAAAGCAAATATTTGTTCCTGTTGCTAAAGTAGACTGAGAAACAACGACATAAAAAGTCTGCCCACCTTAGCACTTGTCAAACAGGTGTAAAATTTGACGATAATTTTTTACATCGATTTATTTCAATGCCTATTGTCGGAGGGAAAACGTGTGCATACAAAAAATATTTAGCTTGCAATTTTGAACAACAATTGTTGTCATAGGTCAAACTCTCTAGTGTTTGTCCCTCGAAAGATACAGAGTGGCAAAATATCCAAAAAACACTCAGTTGTTGTTTGGAAATTTCACTTGGAAATTTCAATACATCGAGATGGACCTATGACAACAATTGTTCAAAATTGCCATTTAAATATAGGGTGTCCGCCGGGAAGGTATACTACTTACTTTGTTTGTTTATAATTTTTGATTAAATGAAAGAGAATGGATCTTATATTTATAAATGTTTTATTTTATGTCGGCAATTATGTATGGAATACAATATCAGGTAAATGTCCGGCTCTGTTAGTCTCACAAATGCGAGCCCTTTTGAGCATATTTTTCATTACATTCTCACACATTTCACGCGGTATTTCATTAATTTCATCACGAATATTTTGTTTGAGTTGCTCAAGCGTTTCTGGTTTGTTTGCATAAACCTTGCTTTTTTCAGATATCCCCACAAAAAGAAGTCCGGAGCAGTCAAATCAGGCGACCGTGGAGGCCAATCAACATCATCATTTATTGAAATAACTTGTTGTGGAAAGAGGTCTCGCAGTAATTCCATTGTAATCCTGGCTGTATGCGATGTGGCACCGTCTTGTTGATACCACATGTCACAATCCACAATCAAGCCCAAAGCATGCAGTGGCGTTAAAAATTTTTCAATCATATCACGATATCGCTCCCCATTCACAGTTACCGATACGCTGTTTTTATTTTCAAAGAAGTAAGGTCAAATGATTCCTCCTGACCAAATTGCACACCAGACTGTAACTTTTAATGGATGCAAAGGTTATTGACAGTGGCGGATCCAGAGGGGGGGCTATAGGGGCTGAAGCCCCCCCCACGGCTGATTCAGAAGAGAGTTAGACAAACAAAACTAAGATTGTGGCTACTAAATTCACATGTGAGCTGTGTTTTTCCAAGTCCTAAGGGAATTGAACGAATTGTTAGGCAGAACTATATTATATGCTTAACAATTTGTCTGTAAGCTTTGTTTTTTCAAAGCCCCTAGGGAATCGGACTAAAGAAATAACAAGTTTGGGGCTAATAAGTATGTAAGTAAGTAAGTATATTCAAATGCTGTGTTGTTTTCCAAGCCCTTATATTGAAACTATTGAGGTTGACTTTCATGCTATTATTATTACCTAGATTTCGTTGGGTATCAATATTTCTTTAAGATCAAATTAAGTTTGACAAAATGAATTAATGTTACCTTTTTCTTAAACTCCTCTTCATATTTTTCGGACTAAGCTGAGCCCAGATAACTTTTGGGGCTTTAGCTTAAAAGCTCAGTTTCCGGTGTAAGAAATCACCCTGATTACTCAATCCGACGAATGAGTCAGGCTCAATTTTGACTGATTCACTCCGAATCTCATTCGACGGATGTTATAGGTAATCGGGCTGAATAACTTTGATATGGATAGTTTGCATGATAACATCAAAATATGGCTTTAAAAATTGAAACTTATGTATGTTTTGATTACAGATTGTTTTTATGTGCCGAAGGATATTTTGACGATTTCAAGGACTGTTTTAGGACGAAACGATTTTTGATCTTAGTTTCTCTTTTGATTTCCTTTGTGCTCTAACGTAAGATTGGAGAGCTCTTCCCGCGGGCAATATTCATTAAATGAAATGAAAAAAAATTTCAGTTCACTTCAAACTATACATTTTTGTTTTAATATGAACCCAATACTCGTATAACATATAAATAATTAGAAATTGAAGGGCAGACAAAATTTTTAAATTATAACTCAGATTTTTTTCAAATTGAATTCACATTAAAATACTTATTGATCGGAATGTTGAACACGAATTTTTTGTTCGAAATAGCAATCCACATAGACTGAAGACATTTTAGGTGGAATAGGTACAGAACATCTAAATTTATTTTTTTTTTCCTCAAATTTACAAAAAGTGAAGTGAAAAACATGATATAGCCAGTTTCTTGGAACAGCTACTAGTACACGAAATTTCCAATTGTCTTTTTTATAACTCATTCAAAAAATATTTGTATTACAGAAGTCTTGCTTTAAAATGTTTTCAAAAGAAGAAAAAATGAATAATATATGAGATATAATCTGATTGGGGGGGAGGGGGGAATCTAGCTGCCCCAAGTACGGCTGTCTTAAGCTAGACAAAGTACTGTTCGATGAGGATTTATAAATCCTACAAAAAAAAATTCAAATTAAAGAAAGGTACCTACTTACTAAAAGTTCCTATAAACATATCCTAACAACTTTTTTATTCGATGTCTTTGTGGAGAAACTGGCTTAAGCGTCTTTTCAAAATAGCAGCTGAAACTCAAGATGCTCCATTTCCAATCATAAAATTTTGCAGAATTTTCCTCGTACATATCTACATACATATATTTTTGCATTATACAAAATCTTTTTTTGATTCCGCTGCCGGCTAGCCTACATTCTGAGAAAAGAAAATTTGGGTTGGTATTGGACATTCGTATATGATTAAGAATTTTTTTAAAGATGTGGTAAGGTAACTCCAAGCCCCCCACACAGCCAAATCCTGGATCCGCTACTGGTTACTGATGAATAATTTAAGGGTTCTCTATTGCCCAGAAATAATTCAATACACTATAAATAGTGCGTTTTGTTGGAACGTTGTTTCTCCCAAAAATTTCACGTAACTTTCTCATCGTCACAGTAATCGATGATTGATTTTGATAAAATGTTTAAACGATAAAACACGTTGGTTTATCGAATATTTTTCCATAATAAATTTGCCACGTGTCTACTTCACGACTGCCAAATACGAACTGTCAAGACTAATGTTTACCAAAATGGCGGCAAAACAAAGTAGTATATCTTTCCAAAATTTACACTTGTTCTACACGTGTTTATGTCAGCAGGCAAACGATTATTGGTTCAACATCTCAAAGGCTATTATTGATTTGACTTACAACTTTACGCAAATGACTTGGCTTTTTATGTCGATGGCTCTTAGACTTAAGTATTTATTCCCCTGATAGTTTAACTGTTGATTGAAAAATAAACTCTAAGTTAACTATTTATTTGTGAAAATGTCTTCACATATCAAAATGTTATTAATATTTATCTCATTCAAAAAGTAAACATACTTCTACGACCCATTAATTTGGCATTTATAGAATTTATTGGCATAGGTAAAAAAACCTCCAAAAACAATCATTCATTTTATGTTCCAAACAAAAACAAAACAAACACATTTAATTCATAAAACCCAAATCAAGAAATAAATAATAAAATTGTTTTTCGATTTTTTCTGTTTCCATAAATCAATTTTTCAATTGAAATATCATGACACGAAGTGCCAACAAGTTTTTTAACACATATAATCACATACCCTGTCACATAATCGGTAAATAAACACATTGAACTCTATTTGACAGTCTTGACACTCAAACTGTCCAAAATCATTCAAAACAAGGCTTCCCGCAAGAACATTGCCTCATGAAAACTCAATTTATGTTTTTTTTTTTTTTTGTATGTATGTATATTTGGTCCCTGTTTAAACTCCCCACACATGAAACCCATATATACCTATTGATACAATCATCATATACC
Source organism: Dasysyrphus tricinctus (assembly GCA_963921185.1). Taxonomy (NCBI): domain Eukaryota; kingdom Metazoa; phylum Arthropoda; class Insecta; order Diptera; family Syrphidae; genus Dasysyrphus; species Dasysyrphus tricinctus. The sequence goes on along the minus strand of OY992532.1, from coordinate 42,674,840 downwards.
CAATACCCGAGGGGTTAAAGACTCTATATTATTTGTTCAATTTCCAGTACACACAAAATCCCCTAGTGATGTGTGTCTTTCAGTTAAAATGTTTCAATAAGCCAAAATCGATTACAGGCTTCATAAGAAATTTATAACTCTATATCGACTGACGTTGATGTCCTTCTAGGGGTCGAGAGTAACATACACAAACACAAACAACACAACCCTTGGCCACAACCCCTGCAATCGACGGAAATTTGTTTTATATTGACCTTCTGTTGATTGTTTAGGGGGCTCTCAAAATCATATTTATTGTGGCCAAAATTGTTTGCATGAATACTGTGGCTGTCGAAGGGATTGGGAATTGGGTGGTAGCGATTCTCTCGTGCCTGTCAGTCAAGGTATATCAACAGGAGGTTTTTAAATGAAATATTTAATGGTAGCGAAATAAAGAGAACAATTCTAGAGGTCAGCCTTTTCAATTAACACCATCACACTCTTTGGCGTAGGTGCTTTTACAAAATTGATATCCGGTACAGGCTTTTTGGTGGAACTCCAAATTCCAGAGAAGGCAATTTCGTTGCTTTTTCCACCTGCAGGTTGACAAAAGGCACCAGCTGTGTAGTGGAATCCCTTTTTTTAGTGAATTTCTCTCTCTCTTTGAGGAATTTATTATTTTTAAGCAGCAGCAGCAGAAGCGGTTACAGCTTTGTTGTGACACATCGCTAGCTCTTAGTTAATATTAAAGCCGAAGCTAGAGGTATATTCCCAGCTCCCATAGAATGTTTTTGTGTGTTCCGGGGAAATAAAACGGAAGGGTGCTGAAATGAGAGTAATAATAAATGACTATGAACTCCTCCCGCATTAAAAGATGTGGATAGGAGGAGCAGTAATAGCAGCAGGAGCAGTAGAAGCAGTAGCAGCGAAGCACAAATGATCATCATTTGTTTGGCTTGTTTTCCCTCATGGAAGGATAATGAAGCACAGCGTAAGGATATTTCTTCAACTATTATGAAAAAAAAAAATAAAAATACAAGCATCGCGACCAAGGCGTTTATACTGAACGTGACGACTACGTTTGCGAAGCGGATTCGGAATGTTCTTTTTTCTACTAGGATCCATACTTACGTGCCGGGCAGGTAATGGCAATGTTTTGGATTCGTAAACAAATTCCGAAAATAGCCCACACACAATTTTGTTTTAACTCAAACATCAGAATTTTAAAGCCTCCAAGCCAGTACAAAATCCTTTTAACTTTACAGTTCTTGTACACGCCTCGGTGAATTTGTATGGAATATCATTTTTTGAAAGTACATATAGTTTGAGAAGGAAAATATTCTACCAATGCAAAAGGTTCAACAAAAATCATTGTGTTTCTTTGAAAATGTTCGTTAAGTTTGTCATTCGTTGTCTAGTCTTGCGGCAAAATTCTTAAGAGCACATAAATGTAACTTAGGAGGGCCCTTTAGGTTTTTTGTTGCTTTATCAAAAAGTAAGTAAAGTTGAAGCAGCTCTCACAGGCTGCTATTCGAATTGAGATTGGAACTAGAAATCAGCTAGCTCCGCATGTAACCAAATGTATGCCAACTGAGCTGTAGAATGAAAATCGCAGAGCCGGAAATAAAACAGGAAAATTAAAAAGTATAAAAAGTGTTGTTTTTGTTTTTTTGCTCCTGATGCTCAGGTATATGGTGTTTTGCAGATTTTACGTTACGTACACATCATAAATGTGCGACGCGCTAAAGGTGAACGAATGGTGAACCTGCTGCTTTAGTCCTTTAGTTTGTTGAATACGCTTACGCTTAGCGGGTGAATTCTTGATTTGTGCATCAGCATTTCGGAGGAAGTCAATTTTATTTTTAACTCCTCTGCCATATTGTTGTGATGATATATACATATATGAGAGGACGCGGTAAGTTCAAGCAGCGTTACCAACTCATTCGGAAAACTTTTACGCAGCTGATGATTTCTTTATTTTCATGTTTTCGCAAGAAATTTAAATTTTAACCAAAATAACATTTAGGAAGGTTTGATATAAGAAATTGTTAAGCTCTATCTATATTTTAAGATAAATCAGTTTTGAATGTTTATGGCTTTTGCCTCTATCAATTTCCTTTCGTAAACTGTACAATGTTCTGTTTACAATAAAACGTACACTGTACCATGAACAAAACATTATTTACAATTTACGTTAAACAATGTACAAAATCCACAGTGTAAAATGTACATTGTACGATGAACAGTGTGCAATGAAAACAAATATAGGAACGATGTATAGTGTATAATATTCAATGTACAATGTACAATGTACAATGTACAATGTACAATGTACAATGTACAATGTACAATGTTCAATGTACAATGTACAATGTACAATGTACAATGTACAATGTACAATGTACAATGTACAATGTACAATGAATAATGTACAATGTACAATGTACAATGTACAATGTACAATGTACAATATACAAAATAAAAAAATGGAGCAGATCTATTTTAATTTAAATAAATAAATAAATACATTTGAATAATTTGGCAACGCTACTGGAGAGGAGCCAGACTAAAGCGGGAATCAGCGTTGCCGGAAAATATTTTTTTAAAGTGCCATTGCCAACAACAGAAAGTGCCATTTTGGGCCCCTGGGTGCCACCAACGGAATAAGTAAAAAATATCTTTTGACTTGTATGTCGTTTTTCATTGTTGAAAGGATTTGATTTTTTTGCGAAAAGATTAGCACTTGTCTATTCTTTTCATATTTAATCCAAGAAAGGGAGATCTCAAGACGAAAGGTGCTATCTTTCTATTTTGGCAGATTTGATCTGTTTTCATCCCTGCATGCATATATTCTTCTGTCAAACGTCAAATCGAAATTTGACAGTTTGTTTGTTTTCAAATATTTGTTCAGAAAACAAAGTGTTAATGTATTTCCTGTGTCTTTTGTCTTTGTCTTTTCATAGATACTACTCAAAATGATGCCCAGATGTTTAATTCAAAAGTCCGATTCGGGATTTTAAGATCAAATCTTTCAGATTCTAATGAAAAGAGTAAATATTTTGACAGATGACAATTAGTAGTGTTGCTTCTTGGGTTGCGTTACAAATTATACAAAATTATTTCTTTAGCATCTATATGGAACTAAATATTTTAAGTATGCAAGTGTTGCTTATGCTATATTTCCACCTAAGGTTTATCTCAGCTTAGATTTAATAAATCTTTTTGGTGTTTCCATCGCACAAAAAGATTTAAAAAAGATTAAATCTGAAAAAATTTCAAAAATGCAAATGACGCTTCAATTTTTTTATGAAGTGCGAAAGAGACAGAATGTTTTATTTGTGTCAAACAATGAAGAACTGAATCGAGTCTCGAATGAATCGTTCAGCACCATGTTAAAATAGGTTAGTTCGATTTGTAAAACTATTTGTCCTAGGAAGATTTAATAAGATTAATTTCTAATCTCCAAGATTAACGAAATATATTTGTATGGTAAATCTTCAAGATTTAAAGAAGATTTGAGGTAAATCTTATTAATTCTCAGATTAGCGTTAGGTGGAAATGTAGCATTAAAAACATTCTAAGAAATATTGTTAGCTTAAACAACATCAAAGTGCCATATGAAGTCTTAGAGTGCCACCAGTACCATTTGAATGAAAAGGTGCCATAAGTGCACGATCGTGCCACATCGGCAACGCTGGCGGGAATGCCTCGATGCAATTGGTACTGTATAGAAGAGGTTTTTAGTACTTGAATTCTTTAAGAAATATTTATGATAATTTTAGTTTTGATTTAAAACAAAATATTTAAAATTGGAAAAAAGGAAAAACTTAAATTAAACTAATTTTAAAGATGTGTCGTCTTAAACCTTATTTATAAAGAATATTTTTTCTGGCTTCATCAATTGTGTAAAATTAAAGTCCATCTCCATGGTGTTTGGATATTTGACAGCTTGTTGGATAAACTCAAAATCAATTTAGTAATATCTCATCTTATCATGATGGTATTGTGCTTGTCAAAATTCATTTCATGTACATTAACTCCCAAAAATGATTAATAAACCAACAACAAAAAACTGTCGAATTCTATCATAGTGTCTGAGACCATCAATAAAATACAAAAGGAAATATAGACGTATCTATACAATCCTCATAGCTACCTGATGGAAAAAAGCGAAACTCATTCCATTTGTGTGTGATGTTTGTTCGAGAAAAGGAAATATTATTGCTTTTCAAAACACACAAAACTGTCTCGCTGTCTTGCACTACACATACATATTTCTATGAATTTAAGAGAATATTTTCAAGACACGTACTATGACTTCAAACATTCACTCGAAAAACGAGACAAGGAATTCGCATAAGGCCATGTCCTGTACGGTTTGATTTTGTGTTCGATGAAGAGGCTCTGTGTTAGTCGGGCTGAGGTGAAGGGACAAGATGAATTCCATAAATGAACAAGTTCAACAAGTAATTGAATGGAAACGTGATCAGATTTTTGGATATTTCAACGTTATCCTTCGAAATCCCTTAATGGGATTGTTTTTTTTTTTAAGGAAAGTTGTTGTCTCTCTAAAGGTCATCACTGGGTTGGGGGGGCTAGTGTTGGAGTGAGGGTGATAAGAGCAAGGGTGATGGTAGTTTAAGGTTCAACTACGTTTGTGGATACAATTCAAAATTTTACTGAACAGAGGTTTTGATTAGAATTTCTTAGAGTGAAGTGTATTTAAAGTTTATGCTTTTGAAGTCTTGATGATTATGAAAAACAGAATTATTGAAGAAATTTAAAATAAAACTAAGAAAGTCATTTTCTTCCAACTCCAACTTATTCCCATTGGTAAAACCCAAGACCTCAAGGCACATACAAGCTTAAAATTTTGGGAGAAGCAGCTTCTATAGTTGTTTAGCAAAAAGAGGCGAACGGAATTATTATAAGGAAGAAGGAAAAAAAGTTTTGGAAAAGATAAGTAGACTGTATGTAGTACCTCGTGCCATACTGGTTAGTGCGTTGGACTATCGTGCCGAAGATATGGGTTCGATTCCTAGCCGTGCCACCTTAAAACAGAAATGATTTAAACGAGGTACTACCTCTTGCGAGGAACTGACAAATCCTCCAAGAGTATACTTGTCATGAATAAGTGCTTCTCATCTAGCCGTTCGGACTCGGCAAAAAATTGTAGGCCCCCCTCCATTCCTGCCAACAACACGTGCACAGGAATGGTTGAGAGTTGTAAGTCAGTAGGCCCTGGTTCTCCACGAGCTGTTGGTACACCGATTTTTTTTTTAAATACATTCATTTTGCGTAAAACACGATAGTGAAAAGTCTACCACTCTACTGTTTGACGCATTTAACCAAAATGGCCGATTGGCTGCCCGTTATTTGACATTTATATGTAAAACTGTCAATATGCCCATGTGGGGTATTATTTTATATGTTTTTTAGGGTCGGAAAACTCTAAAATACAATAAAAAATTTCATAAGGACAAATTTTGCAAGGCTTTCGGGTTTTATAAATAAGTGTGAAAGTAAAAATATTACAATTTAAAGTAAGTAATTCATCCATTTTTTTCCAAACGATTTGTTGCGGTAAAATTTACCACAACAAGTTTCACCTACCTATTCTTTATCCTTAACCATTTTTATCCTTATTTTTTGCGTAGCAGCTCCAAAATACTTGTAGAGTTATTGGATACCTGGCGTCCTTCAGCCAGAGACCTACTCTTTAAGTATTTAAGAACAGGTTTCGAACGATTTGCCAATTGAGTGGAACAGTTAGTTCCACGAACTAAAACTATCAAGAAAACGGGTGGTCTCTTGTCAAGTGGCAGCGGATGAGCTAGAGAAGTAAGCGAGTCAGGCGGACTCTTACTTATATCCAAACAAACCAAGCATCAAAACATCCTCAACACCTCAACTAAATTTAAATTAACTTAAGGCAAATTCAATATTTTGTAATTAAAATGGGTTGTTAACGTGTTTTTAAATTTTTAAAACTTAATATTTTAAATAGTAGATCTATCGGAATTGATACAAAAAAAGAGCTAAGTAAAAGTCAGGATTTGATAATATGAATTCCTCTCTCACTTCAAAGTAATCATTTTTGGAAAGATTGTTTTGCGCTTCGAATCACTCGCGAGTCGCTAACTAGGAGAATGCCTAGAAGAAATTTTTTCTCAGTTTTTTTCTTTTAAATTTTCTCGAAAAAGTTAGTTGAAAAGGTTCTGAAATTGGCCATTTGGATTCGGCAAGTTTTGGAAAGACATCTTACAACTTGCGGAATTATTGAATGTGTGTGAGAACAAAGTTTCGATGAGATTCGACAACGGAGGTTTTCGTGGAGAGTACGTAGTTTCCAGGAAGACGTGAAAACCCGTGGCTGAAGATCTCGAAAACGATTGGCTAGTTGTATGAATGTATGAGAGACTGGAATGGCCGAGGTAGATAATAGGTTTTCAATGGAAAGTTCACTCTTTGGAGAACTTTACAAGCGAGAAGTTATTTTTTGAAAAAGTCGAGACAAACTTTAAAGAAAGGAAAGATTGAGAATAAGTATTGCTTTTTTTTTTGTTGAGGAAAAATTGTCGAAAAAGTTTGGAGAAAGAAAAGTAGTAATTCAAAGTGGAGAAGAAATTTTGAGGAGGAAAATTGATCGAGGTGAAAGCACTAAAGAGGCGGATAGGAGATCCGCAGACAAAAAAAAGATACCTAAGTAGAGTGTTTGGTTTTGATAATTGTATTATGTGACAATTTCAATAGTTTTGATTTCGTTTATTTAATTTGAATTTCATCCCGGTTTTGTGGAGCACGGTAATTGCCTCGTTAAGGGCCCATTTTTATTTTCTTTGTTCTTAGTCGTGGTTATACGGTTCACCGTAAGCCCCTTTTAATTTTGCTGTTAAAAATCTATATCTTGGAAAAAATTTTGGGTTTTAACCCCTGGGCTTCGGTCCAAAGGCTTCCCAAATAAAAATAATTGAAATCCCCATATCGGTATATAAAAACTTGTGTTTTCTTTTGATTCTTTTATTTGTTTTCTTGGAGTGAAATTCAATAAAATAAGTTTTGGAATTTTCTAACTTTTTTTCATTTTATTTATAAAACAAAATCCTGGCGCCCACTTTTAGAGCAAGTACACCCTGTACTTACACTTCTCATCATTTATGTTGCTTTTTTTTATTAATCGAATTCGATTAATAAAATTATTTTTATTACTGAACACACTTTATGTGTTGTCAGTTGTTACACCGAGAAAAAAACCATCCACCAAACAAATATGATTTAACCATTTTTTCTCTTCATTTGAGATGTCATCATCGTTGACTTGAATTCATCCATCTTTAAAACCATATGTATCAATTTCGATTAAACTACAAGCATCGTTGATTGAAACACATACAAAATTTAAAACTTTAATTCAACTTCGTTATTGTTATTGATTTAAAATAAAATGGAAAATAATTCATTAAACAATTGACAAAAATAAATATGAGAAAAGTAATAATTTTTTTTTGTTAAATGTTAGTGAATTTTGAGTGCGCGTTTATTTTGTTCACAAATATTTTTTAGATACTTCGTAAAATTACGAAGCGCTCTCGAAATTTTATATATTAAGCTAAAATATAAATTAAAAAATGATTACAAAATCTGACTTTTACGTTGGCCTAACTATGCAACACTTTAAAAGTGGGTTACGTACGAATGACCGACAAAAAAAATGTCGACTGGTTAAAATGTCGACTTTTATCGACTTTTTTGTAAGTTAAAATACCGACTTTGTTTTTACCGACCTATTAAAATGTCGATAGTTTAAAATGTCGATTTGACAAAAAGTCGACTGTCCTGATAGAAGTCGAGAAAAATATCGACTTGTCGGTATTTTTCCCATACAGAAAAGTCGATATAAAATATAAATCGACATTTTAACCAGTCGACATTTTGACTTGTCGATATTTTGTCTGTCGGTCATTTTAAAGTAACCCAAAGAACAACGCTCTGCCTTAACTGTTTGCACGGAATAACTATAAACTCAAGAATAATAAATTCTTGTCTGATTTTTTAACAGGAACTTAACAGTTTTTTGATGCTGTGGAAAATTTAAGACTATGTTTAAGACATAAGTTCTTATTTGATTCTTATAGTAATTAATTCATTTAGGTAGTTTTTAATTTTATATTACCTTTTGTTTAGCTTCAAGAAAGTTCAATAAAACCCATTTTTGTTGCCTACCTACATTATACGCTGAATAAGAGGCAATTAAGACGTCGAAATATACAGGCAACAAAAATTAAATTACAAAAAATGCGATTTATTGAACTATGATAATGCGATATTAGATAATAATGATCAGATCATAGTTTAGGGAATGATGTTTACAAGCGCGCGCTTGTAAACATCATTCCCTAAACTATGATCTGATCAAAATGCCGACTTTCAAAATGTCGACTTTTAAAATGTCGACTGTTGAAATCTCGATTCATAAAATCTCGATCACTTTCGTCATTTTGAGAATCGACATTTTGATAAATCGACATTTTAAAAAGTCGGTCAAATTTGTGTCTATATTTTGATCTGTCGGTCTTTTAACCAGTCGAGATTTTTACTGTCGAGATTTTAAAAGTCGATCTTATGGAGTCGATATTTTAAAAGTCGACATATCGTACCCAATCCTTTAAAAGTACGTGCATGGAAATTTGAAATTCAATTTCGAAAAAATATTAGCATGTTGCACTTTGAAACTACTTTAAATGTTCGAAAAGTTGATTTCAATGTAAAATTGAAAACGTTTCGCTTTGAAACTAAGTTGGCTTTGTTAAATCTACATTGCCTATTTAAATCAACAGGTTTTCAACGTGAAATTAAATATGATTTAATGAATATTTTTCAACTTTAAATCAAATATTTTCTATTAGATTTTAAATTGCATTTTTTCCCTCAGTGTAAACACCCATGGTTTGACAGCTCATCGTTCTTCTCGTGCTTTCTTGTCGTGGCGCACGCAGATTTCGTGCTCGGTTGTTTTAATTGATTATTATTTAAAAAATTCGATTGTTTGGATTAAATAAATCCATTGAGTTCGGGGATTGAAGTTCCACTATCATAAAATTAGAATTCGCGTTTAGTAATTTCACAACAAGTTTACATTAATGTATCATTTGATGATGCTAATTTTTAACTAAAACTATAAACTCACAGCTAGACACGTAAGCTCTTGGTATCAACAAACCATCCCCAAAATTTTGTAATAAGGTTTTGGTCAGTATAGGTTGGGCTGGGCTACTGGAAAGTCCCGTTTATTTGTCCAAAACTATCCGAAAATTTAGGAAAATGTATTTCCAAGACTTTATTTATTGCAATCATTTTGACGCTTGGAGCTCAAACTCAAAAGAGCCATAGTATAGCTAACTGCTCCCCATGTCATAGCCTCAACTACTCTCGAATATGGTGCCATCGCTATATTGAAAAGGTTTCTTATGCATTCAGGATTTTCAAATTTATATTAATTTTTCATCTAAAGACCCCCATTATTCCAACACTTGTCGAAAAGGTAAAATAATGGACGGCCATTTTCAATATTCCTTTGCAATAAGTTCTATAGGTTTCGCAACAATTTGACCAGACTAAATGCGGTTCTTTTTTGCTTTCCAATTTCAAATGTCATTTTGCCAAAGTCTTATGTTGAATTCCTTACAACCATTTCAAATCGATTTTTTTTTTGGTTGTAAGGAATACACAAAAAATCGCGGGGGATTGTGTGTGTGTCATTTGACAGTAGCTTTGAGGTAAAAAGTAAACAAACTAATGCGCCAACAAGTTAATTACAAATATTCAAAAGTGCATTTTAGTTTACTGCGTCCATTTGTTAAATTAAAAACATATATTTGCGAGAAAGGTTTCAAAAATAGACAAAAGTACTTGTGCGGTCATTAATGTGAAAAAAAAAACAACCCAAATTTATTCAAGAAACACATCAATCAAGGAACACATCGGCGAGGGCGTGCTTTATATCTTTAAATCGGCTTTGGACACTTTGCATCGAAGTTAATTGATTTTTTGATAACTTCTTATTAACTATTCACTATTTTTTGATGAATTAAAATTTGTTTTAATAATTTATTTGCTTTTAATCTATTTATGTAAATGGAAGACGAACACTTTAGAATATTTTTTTAACCCGCCGCAGAATACTTTCAACTCCCAGAGAAATGTCAAATCTTGCTAGTGTGTGTGAAATCGATCTGAAATCTTGCTGAACATACAAGATTTGTTTTGACAGAATAAAATCGATTTTGTTTAGAAAAAAATCGATTTTGTTTAGAAAAAAATCGATTTTGGGGTTGTAAGGAATTCGACATTAGCTGTCACTTGGACACTGACAATTTGGTAGACATCCTTATTCGATCTTATTTGATCTTAATTTGACAAAATAAAGAACCTTGTGGCAAAATGTTCCATCAGTAACCCAAACCTAGTCCAGTTTTTGAAACTGTATTCAAAGAGTCGGAGACACTTTTTTGGTCTTCCCTATCATCGATATATCAAGTATTTTGCTCCAAATTTAAAGCTCAGTTTATATCAGATGTATGTAGGCATGACACAGAACGTCATAAGTCAAACGTGAAGATCACAACACCGACACGTTACTGATAATAAAATCGAATCAATATTTTGCGAATAACAAGATTTTAGGTCGATTTACAGCTAAAATTTTTCTTATAAGGAAGAAATCCACTCGACTTGAGGGAAGAATACCTACACATTGCAAAGAGGGATGAAAATTTTAGGAGGACTCACATATGGACGCGGAATTCTAGGTGCTTATGAAATGCTAGAAGTTATTGATCAAGCCAAGACTTATTGCGTTGTTCACTTTTGTACCTCAGATCACCGCACATCGATCGGTGCAGGGAACTAAGTCCCCGGGAACCAAGTCCACCGAGGGAATTAGTTCTCATTTAATGGGAACTAAGTCCACTTCAGCGAAGTGGACTTGGTTCTCATAGAAGGTGGGAACAAAATTCCTCAAAAACTGAGTGGTTTTACTTCCCTTTAAATGTGTATTTAATTCCCACTTCCAAATAAAAAATCAATCTTATAAATAAGAAATACTTTTCACAATTGTTGGCTATATAGGATAAATTCAAAGATTCCTTAAATGCCAAAAAAACTTTGTATACACCCAGCCTCGCACCTACCCCAAATCCTATAATGAGCCCAAGCAGGGGGGTTGCAGGGGGCAGCATGCCCCCCATACATACCTCACTGTTTATTCGCCGTAATGCTTTGTCTTACATAAATACAGTGCTAGCACCCAGCATAACGGCGAACAAACAGTGAGGTATGTATGGGGGGGCATGCTGCCCCCCTGCAACCCCCCTGCTTGGGCTCACTATAGGATTTGGGGTAGGTGCGAGGTTGGGTGTATGCAAAGTTTTCGCGGAATTTTGAATTTTTGTAATTTTTATCGTTGGAAGTTAGTTCCCTCTCCATATTTCAAAATGTGTACTTAGCAGTAGCGTAGCTAGGGGGGGCGAAGGGGGCGGTCGCCCCGGGCGCCAGGAGTTAGGGGCGGCAAATGGGAAAATCATCTTCGTTGTTCATGGGATGTTGCAAATCAATTACAAAAGTTTTTTTAGTGAAAATACATACAATTTTTATAGTAACGGGTGATTTTTTAGCTGGTTTGGTTTTGGCAACACTGGTTTTGACAGCTGACGTGTGTTTAGTACCTTGTGTCACTGTCAAACAGCTTGAGTTTGGTTTGCAATTTAACCATGGATCGTCTTACAAATGAACAACGCTTGCAAATTATTGAATTTTACTATCAAAATTCGTGCTCGGTTTTATCGAAAAATTGTGTTCAGCGATGAGGCTCATTTTTGGTTGAATGGGTACGTAAATAAGCATAATTGCCGCATTTGGAGTGAAGATCAGCCAGAAGCATTGCAACAGCTACCAATGCATCCCGAAAAAGCCACTGTTTGGTGCGGTTTATGGGCCGGTGGCATTATTGGGCCATATTTCTTCAAAGATGATGCGAATCGCAGCGTTACTGTCAATGGTGAACGCTACCGAGCGATGATAACAAACTTTTTTTGCCCGAAATGGAAGTTCTTGACTTGCATGATATGTGGTTTCAACAAGACGGTGCCACATGCCACACAGCACGCGAAACAATGGCGCAATTGCGAGGCGAGTTTGGTGAACAGTTAATTTCACGTTTCGGGCCGGTCAATTGGCCGCCTAGATCGTGCGATTTGACACCATTAGATTATTTTTTGTGGGGGTATGTCAAGGCTAATGTCTATAGGGACAAGCCCGCTTTGATTGACGCACTGGAAGCCAACATCCATGCATTCATTCGTGAGATACCGGCCGATATGTGTGAAAGAGTATGCCAAAATTGGACTCAGCGGATGGGCTACCTGAGACGCAGCCGCGGTCAACATTTGCATGAAATTATCTTTAAACATTAAATTGCAAGGTTCAAACTATCGATTCAAATAAATATTTCATTCATTTTTTCGAATTTTTTGTGTTTTTTTTTTTTTAAAGTTCTAAACCTCTTAAAAAATCACCCTTTATTCAAAGTTGTAGGGGCGACAAAATCATCCTCGTTGTTCATGAGAATTTGGAAATAAACAAAAGTTTAATTTTTGTTTACTAAATTATTCAATCAATTTGTATTAAATTGAAATCAAGAGGGTCGCAAAATCATCATCGTTGTTTATAACATAAGTTGGAAATAAACAAAAAAAGTATTATTTTTTAAGTTAAAAATTCTATAACATTTGTAGGTATAGGAACGTACAATTTTTCATTATGTTCAAATCACTAGGGGCGGCAGAATCATGACCATTTTTCATTATAGAAGAAGGTAATAAACACAAAAGTTTATTTTTTTAAATTAACAATTCTTTCAAATTTTGAAACAAAATTATGACTTTCGTAATGACCATTCTCTTTTGTAGCTTAAGGACGTGTTTGTTAATTCCCTCAATTTAGAATTCAGAGGGGTTGACCTTTCTCAGAAAATTGTTCGCGTTAAAAAATAAATAAATAAATTGAGTGGCGCAACAGCTCGTGGAGAACCAGGGCCTAGTGACTTACAACTCACAATCGTTCCTGTGTGCGTGTTGCTGGCAGGAATGGAGGGGACCTACAGTTTTTTGCCAAGTCCGAACGGCTAAATGGGAAGCACTTTTTCATGACCAGTATACTCTTTTTTGTCAGTTACTCGCGAGAGGCAGTACCTCGGATAAAACATTTCTGTTTTTTCTTGTTAGATTTGAAAAAAAAATGATGTAGATTAAATCTTTTCGCAGATGATTTGTTTTTGTTTTTTCAAAAATAGAAAATAAATAATTTTTAAACAAAACTGATAAAAGAATAAAAATAAATTAAACATTACATTAGTTTTTTTTAACATTAAACCAACAAACAAAAAAAAGCTCTAAATAATACATATGGCTGCATTCAACACAAAGAATTAAAAAAAATGTGAGTTTTTTTGCGAAGATTAATTTTTTTTCGAAAAATGAAGTGTAGTATGTAGATTTTGCAGCAGATTTATTTTGAGAAAAAATGCATTAGATCAACAATCTACTGCAATTTCAGTGAAGTAACAACTCTGTCAGACACTCAGTAGTGACTTAGCCGTGGATTTGACCCTCTCATTGTTCATGATCATTAGATCTGAGAAATATGAAGACTAGCTATTCAATTTCTGAGTTTCGCTGTCGAGTACTGATGAAACAATAGGCGTATCTCACCAAGTAAAATCTCACCGAGCGCTCAATAGTTGACGTAAGCGGAATGTTTTGGTGGAACAAGATTCCCTGTTCAATCGTACTGAAATTATGGAAACAAAATTTTAACTTTGCTTTAAATATTTAAATGTTAAAGCACAAAAGTTTATAAAATGAAAGAAAAATACTAAGATCAATTTATTTTTCCTGTTTATCAACATTCAACTTCTATTTTGTATTTTTGTATGAATTTCGTATTTGCACATCACGAGAAATTGCAATTTGGCTATCAAATGAACAGTTTTAGCTGAGAAAGAACATTGAGAAATGAATCCAAAAATGTTCGTCTCAGTAATCTCTAAAGCAAATCTCAGTGCTCATGTGAGATTTTTTGTCCCTGTTTAAAAATCTCTGAGCTCTTAGAGATTTTATTTGGTGAGACACGCCTAATGAACAATTATGAACTTCAACGAAAGGAAACATCAAACAAAATTTCAAGTCTCATGTGCCTATTATATACAGTCGGTTTAAATTTAAATCTCAGTAGGTCAGAAGCAAAAAAAAATACATTCAGCAGATATTGCGGCAAAGTGGTATGTATCAATATTTTGCATAATGTAATTCCTTGCATTTATAAAAAAATATTTTAATCAAAATTTTGTCTGCAACTTTAAGACCGATGATATGAAGGTACCTATCACAATTTTTTTTATAAAGTATTGTTAGACCGAAGGGGCGGCAAACTATTGTTTCGCCCCGGGCGGCAAATATCTTAGCTACGCCACTGGTACTTAGTTCTCATAAAGAAGTGGACTACTTGCTCACCTTGCCTGGGAACTAAGTCCACTTCGTTAAAGTGGATATAGTTCCCATTAAATGAGAACTAAGGCCCTCGGTGGACTTGGTTCCCGGGGACTTAGTTCCCTGCACCACATCGATCACCAGCATTTTATGCAGAGACAACAAACACTTAAAAAAAATTGACATTTGGCTCGCGGGTCACCAACCTTTTCTGAATGGAAACGAGTTATTTTCTCTGAGCATGAATTTAGTTGTGATAGAAGCCAGCGTGGACGTTTGGCCCCTTTTTTGCGTTCGAAAAAAATTGGGTTTTACATAAAAATATTTGAACTTCAACAAGTTTCGCATTAAATTTTGCCAAATGACAGAAGAAAGGGATAAAATAAAATTATTTTTCGAATTTATTTAGAAGGTAGAAATAGTTACACGTTTACATTTTTGTTGTTATTTTATTAAAATAAATTTTATTTGTTATTACATATTAGAGTAAATTTTGCTTTAGTTTTTAAATAAATGTTTATCAAACGCTTTGCTCCTTTATGTACAATGTCTCGGGATCCCTTTTGGGACCCCTTTTGATTTTTTTTTAGCAGCAACACTGGGATAGAACTATCGACTGCCATCGTATGAATGAAAAAGTTTGTTAATTATACTTTCAAAAACATTCGGAATCTATAAGTTTCAAATAAAAAACAAGGTGCAATGACAACCAGCATCAATATCAACTAATTTCATGCTCGGAGACTACGAGGATCTGAAAAATAAGATTTGAAAGAAAAATCTAAAACTGTATTTTCCTGTGTTGACCACTAAGGAACCAGCTTCTACAGACTGTGAAGTAGAAAGGTCGGAAGTCACGCCAGCGGAAAAATTAATTTCTGAAGCTGAAAAGTAGGTGCTAAGACGTTTGAAAATCGCAAAATACTGCTTCTAATGATTTCACCCAAATTCACCTTATCATCTCTCCTTTTATTTCTCATTTTTTAATAGATTTTAATTATTATCAAAGTCCTTTGGTTTCCTTTGAGGACATATTTTTCCTTAATTTAAAAGGGTCAACCAGCAATAAGGAAACCAAAACATGTGTTTTTCTTCAAAATACAATCCTACCTTAATAAATTTAAACTTTCTTCTAAATCTTATTACAACCAAATGAAACAAAATTTAAATCTCCCCAAGGACCATAAGGATACTACTGTGACTTCAACGTATACATTTGGAAATGAAAACAATTTGCCATCGATATTACGGTCCGTCTTTATCTCTTTCACCATCACACATCTCATTACCCCAATCTGACGACTTCCAACCCCACATTCCTGCCGAATGGTCAATAAAAATACGATCATTTTGTCCAACATCAAATTCCATTAAACTGTCATAGCTACTATAGAACCACCCCGCCTTCCCCAAGGCCTAAGAGAAGACAGTTCTGATGTTCGAAATACATACATATTGATACCACAAGCCAAGAACGAAGTAAGAAAACCCACAATATATGAATGTGCGTTCCTTGACACATCACCCACATAAAGCAATCCCGTTACGGTCCGCTATGTTATTAGCTCATTACAAGATTTTATCACCGACTATGATGGCCAGGGCAGCAACCTATGTGTATATGTACATTCTGCAAGTAGATACAGGAATTATGAGTGAGGGCGCAATAAATTGAGTCCTTATTTCCGAATCAGTTGAAAAATATACCATTTATGTCCGTTGACACGCTATTTGCACATCCTTACACAAAAACCCACACATATTGCTTATGATATGCTTTTGCTATGGAGGGGCGGGTGGAGGATGCAGGGGGTGATAACATTTTAATATTATATTTTCCCTCATCGTACAGTCAGTCGTATGCTATGAATTTTCGCAAAAGCGGAGATTACGTTTTCTTCTTGGAAAATGGCTTAATAAGTAGCTCCTTATCGGATCGAGGATTACAGGATGGTCAACTGTAATATTATGTTGACATATGAACACATTGCCTTACGAAATTTGATAACAGCTCAGGCTTTCAGGATGTGAATTAAGTGATTAAGGAAGCATCATCATAGACTGGAAGAAAAAAAAAAAACAAATATTTATAAATGACTAGCTCCAGTTAATTGCAAAATATATGTACAGGTTTGTGGCCTTAGGAGATAATTGGCTGATAGCATTGTATATCCAATCTATAGTATTCTCATGAAACACGATTTTGTAGGTAGACATTTGGTCGATAGGTTCGCTGTGATCGCCTTACCGAGATCCCTTAACAAAAATTAGTATTACATTTGGACGCATAGATGGCCACGAGCTTTTTTTCTTCATGAGAATACTATAGAATTTATATACAATGCTGATAGTGTAAATTAGGCTTTGTTGTAAATGTGAGCGGCTTTATTGAATGAATAAATACGCTGATAGTGTTTCTGTTGCTGAATACCAAGAAGAGCAGTAAAATCGAAGCAATATATAATATTTTTTTTCCCAAGATCTAAGACAGAGAACTAGCTCGCGTAATCGTATGTCATGAAGAAACAAAAAATTCATTTCCAAATCTTTAAAAGGTCACGGCCACGAACTAATAAACTTAACATTTCTACACATTTTTAGCTCATAGCTTAAACAATTTCCGTTTTTTGTTCATAACATATGATAGGCCCCTGTGTCTGCAAGACTCCCATTTTCTATTAACAAAATACCTTTATGTTTACTGTAGTTTTCGCAATACAACCTTTCGAAGTAGCTGGTAATGTTACATAATCTTGGAGTTATATGTAACATTATCAGCCACTTTCTATGGCCAAGGTAATGACCGCCAATTCCGCTCCGGGAGGGGTCGAATCTAGGGCAACCAGATATTTTTTTTAAATCGATTCCGCAAGAGTGAATGATTTTCCGCGTGCACACGAAACATATAGCCTCTTGAAAAAGTTGTATGCATTTTATTAAAAAATTTAGAATTTCTTTCTTTTTAAACTTTTTCTATTAAAATGTTCCTATAATTTTTTTTAAACGCGTCCTTTTCGGTATGCCTGGATAATTTTCCACAAAAAGTTTTAAATGTAAAACTGTCAAATTCGGCTTAGATTCCGAGTTATTCCAAACATATTGAACAGTGGTTAGTGTGACCATTCTCTCAGAAATGAAAGGTTGAATTCAGTAGCATTTTCGGTCTTAAGCATGCTCATGGCCAAAAAAAAATCAAATAAAAACGCTTATCCCTTGCATACGCATTGGGATCCCAGCGCATGTTTGCATGCTTATAAAATAACATTTTCTAAATCATATTTTCGACCTGGGATAAAAACTCAGTGAAGAAAATTATTTATTTTGACGTATTTTGTCTTTTCTCTATCACAGGGACCTTGGCTCTGGACCTTTGGCACCTCATATGAGGGAAATTTGAAAAAAAAAAAAAAAATGTCATCTAATTGGTCAGAAAAGGTCAATTGGTCCCAGAAATGGGTCAGCCCTAGATAACTTGTAATCAAGGCCTTAACTTTGTCAAGGTTACGCGCGATTTGCAAAAAATGTATACCATCCGAAAGATTTCTAGATCTTGATCAAAGGCCAACTATTTTCAGCAATTGGTCAGTAATAGATATTTTTCTATGAATTTTTGAAGTTCGTTTCAAGGTCACAAAAAAAACTTTTGGCACCTCATTTGGGTCGTTAAAAAAAAAGTATGCAATTTGAAAGGCCTCTTCCCGGTTGTAAAAGGTCAGCTTTTTTCAGTAATTGGTCAGCCATAGATTTGTTTTTATGAATATTTAATGAATTTAAAAAAAAAAACAATTCAAGGTCAAAACGATTTTTGACACCTCATTTATGGGAAATTTGCAAAAATTTAATACCATCAGAAAGGCCCTGAGAACTATATAAAAGGTCAGGTAGTTTTAGTAATTGGTCAGCCATAGTTTTTTTTAATGAATATTTAAATTATTGTTCAAGGTCACGCGCGATTTTTGGCACTTCATTTATGGGAAATTTACAAAAAATCAATACCACTCGAAAGGCCCTAACATCTGTATATAAAAGGTCAGCTAGTTTCAGCAATTGGTCAGCTATAGATTCTCTTATACGATTTTTTTCAAGGTCATGAACCGTTCGTGACCTTGAACAAAATACTTTAAGAAATCGTAAAAGTGAATCTATAGCTGACCAATTCCTGAAACTAGCTGACCTTTTATAAAGATCTTAGGGCCTTTCAGGTGGTATTAATTTCTTGAAAATTTCCCATAAATGAGGTGCCAAAAATCGCTATGACCTTGAAATTTTTAAAAATTCATTAAAAACAATCTATACCTGACCAATTACTGAAACTAGCTGAACTTTTATATAGATCTAGAGATCTTTCAGATGGTATACATTTTTTGCAAATTTTCTATAAATGAGGTGCCAAAATCGCGTGTGACTTTGAGGGACCTTGAGAAAGTTTAAGCCTTGATTACAAGTTATCTAGGGCTGACCAATTTCTGGGACCACTTGACCTTTTCTAACCAATAACTGACCAATTAGATGGCATTTTTTTGTCAAATTTCACTCATACGAGGTGCCAAAGGCCCAGAGCCGCTTAAATTTTGTGAGCCTAGTCTAACTTAAGTCTATAGAAACCGTTAAATGTTTGTTACTAAGAATCTTTGAGAGAATTTTCAAGTTAGTAATAATATAACTTTTTCGGAACGTTAGGAAGACCCAAAATTGTCAATAGAGTTATTTTATACTTTTTTGTACAGATCTTCAGCTTTAATTTGGTACACAATTTAATTTGTGTACACTTTTTTTCCATCAAATAGGGTTGCGACGTACATTTTTTTTTTCTTAGGTCCTTGACCCAACCATGGGGCATAGGGCGTCAACTACTGCTACACGCCATCTTGTTCCGTTTCTGGAAATGTGTTTGAGCTCTCCCCAATTTGTTCCCAACCTTTTCCGAACTTTTGATATTCCTTTTCGACTGTTGTGCTCCAAGTTTTTCTCTTCCTCGGCCATCTTGAGCAAAAGGATCCCATTCCATTGCGTGTATTACAATAGAGTCTTCACCACGGCGCCGTAGGGTGTGTCAAATCCACTTTTGATCTACCAATACGGCAATTGATGTCTTCATCAGTACCACCATCGTCTTTTGAGACAGTGGCGCGGCGGGCGGCGCGGTGCGGCGCTTCCTTTTGTCCCGTAGCGTCAACTTTCCCGGATGTAGATCCATCATGATTAGAGAAAGCAAACAAATATCGCCCGCGTAGTCGAGATCAGTGGCGTATTTACCCTAGGGGCAATAGGGGCCATGGCCCGGGGCGGCACACTGCGAAGGGCGGCATTCAACTTTGGATGTAAATTTTAAAATTCCTTTGCAAATATCTATGGGAAAAGTAAAGCCTAGAGGCACCAGGTAGAATATCATCAAAACGGTGTGATAGAGGCAGAATAGGTACCAACGTATTTAATTCTTAAACATTTTTGTAGAACATTAGGTACATTATCTACCATAGATACTAATATAATAACTTTCAATTGTACTAATCAGTCTTATAGATATCAAAGTAGGAACGCAACACAGTAAAAACAAACAATTGCGATAAGCCCACCTATAAATATCAATAGGCGTGTCTCACCAAATATAATCTCTGAACGCTCAGAGATTTTTAAGTGCGACAAATGCAACAGAAATTCTCACCTGAGCACTGTAATTTTTTTTGGAGACCACTGAGTCGAAATTTTTTTTGATTAATTTCTCATTGTCCTTTTTTATCCAAAACAGCTGTTCGCTAAATTGCAATTTTTTGGTGAATTGCAAATTCGAAAACGAAAATAAAGAAAAGTTGGAATGTTTAGGTAAATGAAAACAAATTGACCTTGCTATTGTTTTTCATCAACTAATTTCATAAAGTTTTACAATTAAATATTTAAAGTAAAGTTGAAATTATTTTCCAGAAGCTCAGTATGAGAATTATTACATGTTTTTTACAATTGAATGGAGAATCTTGTCCCACCAAATCATTCCGCCTCCGCCAAATTGACATTGGACACTCATCTGAGATCTTATTTAGTGAGACTGACCTAATATGAAAAACTCAAATTTAAGGAGGATAAATATTTACGATTTTCGGCACAACCCAATAAATATATGTCTTAAAATACTATTATAGAAAGATTGCTTAGAAGCATTCTGAGATGTTTTAAGAACAAAAAAAACGGGTGTCTCACTTGTCACAGGGGTAAACCTGCGTATAATGTTTCTGAAGACTGCAGTGACAATTGCAGTGAAGAACGTTCATTTCCCGTATTCAAAAACAGACAAATTATAACGCTCCAAGATAAGGGTAGAACAATCGAACAGCTAAGCACGTTCCTTATTTTGGCCAAAATCAAATAATTTTGATATGTATTTAAATTTGCATTTAATTTAATTAAAAATGGGCAATATTAATGCGAATTGCATTTTAAAAATTGAAAGAACAATCCATTTGAGCTACAAAATTAATTTATGCATACAAAATAAGTATATAAAAAGCTACAATTTTGTGCACTAAAAGAATCATAATTTTCTCATTTTCGTTCGATAACTTCATTCTTGTTTAGCAGAAACTTAAATATGCAGAAACTTTTGAGCTGCAAAATCGGGGTGTGGGCAGCAAGCATTTAATTTTCTACAAATTCATATGACAAATACAAATTAATATTCGTACCATATTATATTTTAAATTTTCACTGCGAACTTCAGACTTATTTTAGCGGAAACTTTAATACATAATACAAAAATTCACGGGAAAATATATGGCTTGCGCAAAAAATATGCATTTAGTAAGCTACAAATTCAGATAACAAAGTTATTTTATTCCGCCAAAAAGTGTCCACCAAAACAAAGGACGTCAGTTAAGCCATCTCTTTAAATCATGGATTCTGACTAAGCAGAATCGGTCAATTATAAAGTGCTATTGATGAATGTTTCAACTAATTTTTGTGCCGTCAAAAATACTAAATTCTGTTTGTTATTGTATGACTTTTTGATGGGGTGCCAAATGTTATTGGCCCGGGGCGTCAAATCTTTAAATACGCCACTGGTCGAGATATTGCAGAAAGGAAAACATTATCCATCGGACTCCTTGCGCTTGTTCGGCTAGGTCTGCATGGAGGACATCTCTAACTTCAACCAGAAATAACAATGGTGATAGCTAACACTCCTGTTTAACTCCACTCTGGATTTTGAGGTCCGCAGATACCTTTCCGTAAAGCTCACCAAATAAATTCTCGATTCAAACTATCGAAAGCCTTTTCAAAATCGATAAAAAGCAGATGAAGAGGGGAACGGAACTCCATGAATTATGATCCTTAAGCTGTTGATATGATCTATGCAGGATGAGCCTGCCCGCTTGATCCCGCTTGCTTTTTGACGAGAATAGAATCCAGATGCTCTTTGATTCGTTCCAAGATTATTTTCGCCATTATCTTTGCCACAGCAGCGAGGACACAGATTCTCCTCCAGCCTTCGTAATCCGTAAGACTTCCCTTCCAAAGAGCTAAGTCAGGGTTGAAAAAAAGTACCGGAAGTGTCCCATTTTAGATGTCATACACTCAAATTTTGCTATGTAACCAAAGAGCGTTGAGTTAATCATAGACAGATCTATCGATTAAGTGGTATTAGAACCTCTAACCTCATGAGCTTAATGATCTGACACTGGGCTCTCCACCTATGAGGTATGAAATATTTTTGTAATATCTATACAAATTTTTAGCACTGCTGAAATAAATTTGCAAAGAAGGTAGTGACTTTTAGCCCTATACTTTAATTATTTGACTTGTTGAATTCTGGATTCAAAAAAAAAACAATCTTAAAGGAAATCATAATAAAAACTTTGTATGGCACCTTTTTACATAATAATTCCACCTTACTTGCAAAATTAGTTGATTTTAGATGATAAAATTTGAATAAACCAGCCTTTAGCTCAAGAAACTTTAAAATGTTAACCGATAAAGTTAACCACAACTAACAATATGAAGTTTTTTTTTCTTTTCTAACTTCCAGACACATAAATCTGTGAGACAAAACTTGAATTAAGCTGTTTATTGACAAACCGAATACTTAACACTTGAATGTTCAATTTTAGTCTCCCTCAACACCCCCAAGACTAAGAAAAAAAGTCTTATTGTACTTCGTTTAAACAAAAGGTTCATTTTCATTAATGTCTCTAGGCTCCTCACTTACATACAACAAGAATCACATCGTCTCGTTTTCAGGCCGTCAAAAGTACCTCATAAGATGTAAACAAGGCAAAAAAACACAATGCAAAATCTTAAAAAAAGGATATCAACCATTTAAGAATGCATTGCAGTGCCTATGTTAGACAATACCAAGTACATTATTTATGACTAAGCTCAAAAATAAAGGTCAATAGCACCTTTTTTGCATCAAACAAAGAAAAACCCGTCTTTAGTATAGTCAAGAACTTAATAAGTTCATTTCCCTACAACAAAAGGCAATTCAACACCCGTTGATTAGACGTCGCGTCAATAAGAAAGAACTAAACCCCCTCTTGTAAGGAAAAGCTTATAACAATTGACAGAATTCCCATACGTTAATGTTCGATTGGTTTCACTTAATCACACAACCCCGCTAACAATGACGAAGACGGCGGGCGCGGCGGGAGTTATAAATCAATTATGAATGCAATCTCATTGAATTCTTGGCGGAAATCCAAAGTGTCTCTTTGATGGATTTTGTGGGTGATGTACTTTCTATACCAACCACTAAATGGCTATAAGATACGGTGGTTAAGTCAGCATCGACGCCCAGACGAAAACAATTGATTTTACACTTTACAAAAGGGATATTAGCTTAACCCACTAACAAAAAAAAACAGGATGGCAGTAACTTCATGAAATCACTCCCGACTAAGACCCAACCTAAGAAAGTATGATGGTGTCGTTTAAAAGGGCTCAGTCGCGTATACCTTTATTGTACAATGGAAAACGTCTTGGAATATTCATCCTGTATTTATAACGGGAGTCCTTGCTGAGAGGTTTTTTTTTATTTCATTTTGTATAAGGAAGTATTTCCTGTCGACTTTGGCTAGCCTCCAAAGAACACCTGGCATTCACAAAGGAAATTTATTTCATTGAAGAGAGAAAACTGCGGCTGCAAGGCTGCTCTTTTGCTTCGTGAAACTGTGTATAGAAGAAATTTTAAATCTTAAAACGTAACTTTGAGAAAATTCAAGTTTATTAAAGTTGCATTTCGAAAAATTTAAAAAGTTAATTTATACTATGGATATATGTATATTGATACGAATACTTATTTGTAGGTGCGGCGCGACGACTCGTGGAAAGTCAGATTCAGATTGAAATGACAGGCTTGCCCCATATCGTCCACTTAAGCCCCTACTAGAAGAAGAAATTTCTGTAAACTGAAGGTCAAAGTTTGCCTAGCAATATTATACATACATATGAGGGGTATAGTTTTAAAACTCTTCTTTTCCACTTTTGAAAATTTTGAGTGAAATGAAAAAAACTGTTAAAAGCTACAAAAATAATAAAAGCGATTGGCTTTAACGCTAAAATATAAGTTAAGGATGAACTTTATCCATTCCTTAGGATTTTGAACATATTTAGTGAACCTACAAATTATAAAAAATCATTTTAATTTGGAAAAGAAGAGTTTTGAAAGTTACGATTGCAGCTGATTTGATTAGTATGGGGATAGATGACTTTTGATTCAGAAGAGTATTGAAAATATTAAAATCTTAAAGAAAGAGAAGATTTTTGGTGCAGAATTTGATTTGTAAGGGAATAGATGAGTTTTGAACTGAACAACTGAGTGGAATAGTGTAGTTTTGAAAAAAACACAACTTTTGAAGTACAAAAAAGCTTAGAATATTAAAGTTTTTATAAGTTTTACCTGATTGCATACATGAAGGACCTTCTAATGAACATTTCCTCATACTTAACTCATTTTTTGAAAAAACTGGAATAGGAGAGTTTTAAAACTATACCCCTCATATAAAACTTTTGATTTTTTTAATAATTGCGTCAACAGATGTATTCAGGAGAATAATTCTTGGAACATAATGATTTGGTATTTTGCTGCATCGAGTTTGGTTCATGACATGGTTTCAGGCATGCCATCAGCAATTATGTTGAATTCCTGGGGGGTCTTTCATCCCGTGGTAGCATTAATGTATAAATGAAATGCCATCCAGTGTTAATTTTTATAACTGTGATCTGCAGCATAAGCCAATGTGTTGACTTTTGCTTTTAACTTTGCTTTTTTTCTGAAAATTCTGATTGTTTTTTTAAGATAAAAAATAACGAAAGGTCAAACACCAAAAAAATATTTAGTTGTGCAATTCTTAATAAAAAGCGAATTCAAATCAAACTTTACCCATAAATATTTTGAAATCATTAAAAACAAAAATAACATGAAAAATTTAAATCATTATTCAGAGTATTCTAATGTACTAATGGCTAATGTACTTAAATTGAGCTTAAATTAGTTATTAGAAGATGGCGCACAGTGGCTTGTTAAGGCAAAAGTGCTTGCGAAATTCATTTTTCGGGTGGGTTTATAATGCAAAACTTTTACATTTTCTGAATTAACAAATGTTTGGAGCTCAAGTAATCGAAAAAATTATTTCATTTGTATGAACGGTTCGGCTTGTAGAGCCAGTCAAAGTAGACAAATATTTAAGGTGAGAAAAAAACACTTTTTTTAAATTTTTTTTTTAACTTTGAGTGTAAAAACTAGGAAAAGAGTATAAGTTATTTTTTTTTGTTATATTTATTTGATATATCGCACCTCCTCCGGTACAATAACGACGAAATTGCAGTTTTTTGTGAAATTGAGTTAAAAATGCCATAATGTCCCAAATTTCAAGTTTTATACGTGGTAAAATCGACGTAATTGTATCTTTGCTAGTTTCCAAAAGAGGCCACTTTTTTGTTTGACACAAAAGCTGAATCTATAAAACTTTTCGGAGCAAGAAAGACGTAATTGTACTTTGCGCGCCACAAAAGCTGAAACAAAAAACTTTTCAATGCAACAAAGACATAATTGTCAGTTGCGCGCGATACTTTGTAAATAGTAGTTGTGCAAAGTCATTAGAACGCCGCGCCGTAACGTACGAAAGGTCAGTAAATGAGTGTGTATTTTAGGGCAACAATGACATAACAGCACTTTGCGTCGTTGTTTTTTGTTTGTTTGTTTTAAGTGCTCTTTAATTTACAGTTTGTTTGTATATATCACGTATATATCATCGAAGTGCTCGGAAAAAGGGGCCTCCGTACCAAGTAATTGAAATGGGCTACAAGGACTTTGTAGACATAAAATTGTTGACCGATGAAATGTCCTTTAACTTAACAAAAAACTCGAACAACGACCAAATTAAAATTTCGGAGTTGAAAATGGTTACAGTTAAAAAGGATAGGAAACCTACAAATACAAGACTTCCTTCGAAGGAGAGATGA
The DNA here is from genome assembly GCA_963921185.1 of Dasysyrphus tricinctus. NCBI lineage: Eukaryota > Metazoa > Arthropoda > Insecta > Diptera > Syrphidae > Dasysyrphus > Dasysyrphus tricinctus. The sequence goes on along the minus strand of OY992532.1, from coordinate 42,648,870 downwards.
TCCTTGCTCCTATTCGGGCCGTGGACGAGCTATAAACATCAAACCATTTGAAAATATTAAGCTAACGCCAGCCTTCACATGCAAAATTCCAATTCCAAACAGAAAGAAGGAAGACCTCCTTTACTTAATAAAAACAAACATTGTTCCTCAACATTATGAGACATTTTACAACAGCCTTTTAAATAAACATACATTTTTGAATACATTTAAGAAGCGTGTTTCAATTCTAAAATGCCCATTAATTTAGAGTAAGAACGACTCAACTGTCAAAAAAAATTAATTCCTGGATCAAAAATGACACAATTGAGGTTCCTCAAACCCCCCAAAAGCTCATAAAGGAAGCTGGTGAAAGATATAAAAGGTAATAATATGAAATCTAACTCACTGAATAATCAGCTATTTTTAGGACTCATGAAGTCGATTCTGTAGGCCTATTTTATTGCGTTATTGTATTTTGAATAAGCACGCAAACTTTAAACGTGTTTCCTCAACATTTAAGAAAAGTGCAATTACGTCGTTATTGTACCGTAGGTGCGATATGTGTTAATGGCTATGATCACAAATTAAAAAAATTATAATTTTTTTAAAGTACTTTTTCAACTTTACATTGAGTAGAAAAAAAGTTTTTAAAAGTTGTCAAGCTAAAATGGACGGATAATGAATCCTTATATATCTCTTTATCTACAACCAAAAACTCAGCTGCATAAAATTGCATAACACTGAGCTAGAGAGATTTGATTTGAAAAAGTCATAAATTTTTTCTGAGTTTTTTTTTCAAGTGCAAAAAAAAAACATGAAAAATATTATTTATTTGGCGGACCATACATTCCTGTGCACTGCATCATAGTTTTTTTAATTTAATTGAAGAAAATACATTACAGTGGCGAATACATATTCATTTCTTGGGAGGGGGTCATACTGATAATACATATACCTTAATTAAAAAGCTGAATCACGATTTTTTTTTATTAACTGCATGTTTTTCTTCGCCAGAATCTTTGCTGATCAAGTCTCTCTTAACCTTTCAGCAAGGCGACCACAACGGAGCCCCTGGTTCGTTGAAGAGTGCCGGCTGGTGCATGCAGCCAAGAACGAGGCCTACCAATCAATGCGGCAAAATGAACCAGTAGAGCAGCTGAGAGAACAGCCCGAGAGCTCTATGGGCAAAATCAAAGGGAGGAACGCCGACTTCTTAGGAGGAAAAAGAGAGAGCATGCAAGCGGTCGGTCGAGGCTATTGAGGTCTACAGCGGTAGCGGGGATGTTCGAAAGTTCTACCGAAGGGTGAGGCAATCTACCCAGGGCTACAAGGCCAGAACGGAGGCCTGCCGAGATGAGAGTGGGAATATTGTAGTAGATATATAGTCGGTGCTGAGGATGTGGGAGCAACACTTTTCTAGACAGCTAAACGGCGAAGATGGCCAAAACTCCGCTGTTAGGCAGAACAATCCATTCAACCTGGATGACGATGGTCAAAATGTCCGTCCACCCAACCTAAATGAAGTGCGGTTAGCGTAGCGATAGCCAATCTTAAAGCGTACAGGGCTGCTGCTGCAGATGGCCTGCCAGCCGAGCTATTTAAAGCAGGGGGAGATTACTTGTTAGGGAGTATACACCAACCTATCTCCAATTTGGTCGTATGCCCGATGAATTGAACCTCGGTACTATCAGTGTGGTCTTAGGCCCGGAAAATCAATCCATCAAAATGTTCACACTCTGACAGATTTCGGAAAAAAATCAGGAGTTTCAAATCGATACACACCATCTCCTTATCGATTTCAAAGTCGCATATGATATCGTTGATAGAAACGAGCATGCGTGTCAAGTTAGCAAAGCATTTTTGATGAATCGAAAAATGAGCTGGTGGATAATTTGCCGTTAATAAGTCGTTAATTAGTTGTGATAATTTCGTTCAATGTTTTCTATGAAAATCGGTAAGAGCTTCTCATACCTGATATCTTATGGCTTAGTAATTTGCCGTTAATTAATTGTGACTATTTCGAATTTGTCGTTCTATGTTTTCTATGATTTTTGTTTGAAAAGTGGTAAAAGCTTATAAATTTCAATATTTTATTCATTTACAATTTGCCGTTAATTAGTCGTTAATTAATTGTGATAAATTAAATTCTGTCATGCGATGTTTTCTATGTATTTTTGGGTGATTTGTTTTCTACGAGTTTCAAGTTAGCAAAGCAACTTTCACAAATTGAAAAATGGGTAGGTGGATAATTTGCTGTTAATGTTTCGTTAATTAGTTGTGACAATTTCGAATATGTCGTTCAATGTTTTTAATGTTTTTTTGGGTTATTTGGTAACTTGACACTTCTCGAAAAGCGTTAAAAACTTCTTATACTTAATAATTAACCATTAACTAGCCGTTAATTATTTGTGATAGTTTTGAATTTGTCGCTCTATGTTTTCTATGTTTTTTTTCGAAAAGTGGTAAAAACTTCCAAAACTTAATATGTTATTTCTTGATCATTTTCCATTATTTATTCGTTAATTAGTTGTGAAATATCAAATTTTGTCACGTGATGTTTTTGTTTTCTATTCAATTTTGGATGATTTGTTTTCTATGAACGTCAGGTTACCAAATCAATTTTCACTAATCGAAAAATGGGTAGGTGGATAATTTGCCGTTAATAATAATTTTCCGTTAATGCTAATAGAAAACAAATCACCCAAAATTACATAGAAAGCATTGCATGACAGAATTGAATTTTTCACAACTATTTAACGACTTAATAATGGCAAATTATCAAGGAATGACATATTAAGTTTTGGAAGTTTTTACCATTTTTCAAAAAAACAAACACGTCTCGAGATTTACAGAGATATTTCGCATCTCGGCATCCCTGCCAAGCTCGTCCGCTTGTGCAGGATGACGATTGAGAAATCTCGCTGATCCGTCAAAGTCAGCAAGAACACTATCGAACCCTTTGAAGTCGAGAAAGGTTTGAGGCAAGGCGATGCGTTATCATACTTGAAACAATTGTACGCAACTAACTGACAAGTAGTCAAGGTACAATTTTTCCAAAGTCCGTTCAACTATTTGCTTATGCAGATGATATTGACATCATTGGGAGAACGATTCAAGCTGTTATCGGCGCGTTTTTCAAGTATTGAATGAGAGGCGGCGAAATGGGTTTGGCGGTTAATGAAGTTAAGATGAAGTATATGCTATCATCGAGAAAAGAATCTCAACATTGTCGACTCAGGAAAAAAGTCACGATGCATTGGTACAATTTTGAAGCCGTCAAGGACTTTGTTGACCTGGGCTTCACATTGCATCGCAAAATGACATCAGTGCGAGAAATCAAACAAAGAACCAAGGAGACCTTATATAACACCCTGCCTATTCATCCCGGTCGTGCTGTATGGGGCAGAAGCATGGAACCTGTCAAAATCGGATGAGAATCTGTTAAAGTGCTTTAAAAAGAAAATTCTTCGGGTGATCTTCGTTCCTGTTTGTATCAATGGAGTATGGAGGAGAAGATTTAAAAATGAGCTTTACGGTCCTTACAGCGATGTCAACCTGGTCAAAAAGCTGAAACAACAACTGCTGAGATACTTTGAGCGTATGTTCACCGAACGCAACAGCCCGACGAGCTTTCGAATCTACCCCTGATGGTCTGTGTAGCAAAGGAAGACCCCACCATAGGCGGCGCACTCAAGTGGAGAACGACCTCAACCAAGGACAGCGTAATTGAAGGCAGCTAGGCTAAGGACGAGCTTGGATTGGCTTGTTGATTGCCATAGTTCACCTAGATCCTAGACTGTGAGCGCCATCTAAAGTAAGTATGTAAATTAGCCCTGAGTTGATTAACAAGCAGTTTTTCAAAGGGTTCAGGGTGATTTCCATAACACGCGAAAAAATCCTATCGGGAGGGGGTCTATTTCCCCCCGTCCAGGCGGGAGGGGTAATTTTCTAAAAACAATTGACTCGAAATAGAAAACAATTATTAAAAAACAATGGGAATACTAACAATGCCACGCTATAACTTTTTTTAAAGCTTCAAATACACTTTCTAATACGAAAATGTTTTGTAAATAAAGTTTTAGTCCGGGAGCTGACCGTAAGATTACCTATCTCATCGCGGCCACGCAAAAGTTGGATGCCAACCGATAGCTTTAGTCCAAACATTTACAAAACTGCTGGTCGGACAAGCTATTTCTGGGCGCAATGGATAGAAAATGCACTTTTCAGGTTGCATTTTCCGCTAAATGTACCTAGAATACCAGCAACTTATAAAAATGGGGTATCAAATGAAAGCTATGGCTGTCCTCTACACGAAACCATTGATCGGACAGACTTTTTTTGGCTGTTGCAACTGGGTCAGTCGTGCATTTTATGAACTTTCGATTGCGGAAGTTATTCTAATTGTTCCGATTTGTCAAGTTAAAAATGTTGGCATATGTACATAAATATCTCCACTTTTCGAGCTCCCTAGAATCGGAATCCGTTATTTTTAGAGAAATGTTTGTATTTGCACGTACGTTCGAGCGTTCGTACGTTTGTGCGTTTGTCCGTTCATGTGTTCGAACGTTTGTACGTTTGTCCGTTCGAAGATTCGTAGGTTCGTTCACCTTTTTTCATTCACTATATCTCAAGAACGAATAAAGATATCGACTTCGGATAGATTATTACTTATTAATTTTCTTCGACAATCAAGCTCTGAATTTAGCAAAAACAAGGAAATGGTTTCATATCGATTTTGATAGGTTCCCGAACGTGACCAATGATGAACAAAAATTTAAATTTGAATTAGGATTAATTTTTTATCCTAAAATTTGTCCCAGTTGCAAATCTTGAGTTTCAATCTCAATTCTGTAAGTAATTGTGATTGGTGGATAGGTAGGTACAAAATATTAAATTAAGTTACTAAAACAATTTCATTTATTCAATTTTCTCTTTTATTTAATCAAAAATAAAGGATTAACTTCGGGTTAGATCATATCATAACCATAACGCAAACACAAACATTTGGTTAGCCTCAAATGAAACCCATACGGTGAAAATCTCATTAACCAAAACCAGATAGGTAGGTATCACCCTACCCTAAACTGTGCGAAGTTTGTATATTTTTTGTTGTTGTTGGCATAAACCTCTACAGACCAAAATAAAAATAACATTTACATTTCAACCGATTTAACCTCATGACATGGATCCACTCCCAATCTACCTTTTCATTCAAAACCATCAGCAACGAAACGACAAAGAACAACAACAACAACATGGTTGGTTTGAAAGAACGTCAACGTAGACGACATCTGCAGCCGTTATACAGAGACCATCATTTAGATATGGTCCGTGTGGCAACGGTAATTTGGCCACGAGTCGTCATGTTAAGTTGTACGTCCTTCAAAAGCACGCATACGATTCACATTCTATTGCTTTCTCTTTCTCGCACATTTTGTGCCTCCACATACCGCAAATATTAATGCTGGATGAGGTACACACAGAAAAGTGTCAACATATCCTTAAATGAGAGGATATTCCATGTCCTCGTCCGCAGGCCTTTGTTGGCCTATATCAACCGCCAGCGCCACCCAAATTTCGTTTCAAATTCCTGTTCCCAGTCAGAAAGGAGGCTAAAAATCTATGTTCCTACACTGAGAAAAATATTGAATATATTCATGTTTGAATCAAACTCAAACACATATGATTTGGCATGGAACCGATTTCTGTTTGAATTTAACATAAACGTATTTATTCATCGTAGACTGGATTTAAACGAGTTTTTGTTTAAATTAAATACGCTTTCTATTTGATTTGAACATATTTCTCTTTGTTTTAATTAACTTCATTCAATGTTATTTCAAATAGAATCATATTACTTTTTTTGAACATTCTCGTGTTTAAATTAGCTATGTTTTTTGTTTTAAATGTGTATAAAGATGCAAATACTTACCCGAACTTATTTTTTTATTTTTACTCCATTTAGGTATCTGACCAAAACACACAAGAAAACAGTAAAAAGTCTATGAAAATTTTAAAATCTTTAATCGAACATGCCAAGCAAAAACATTAAATTTATAGTTAAAAATAAAACCACTTAAACTAGTGAAATTAAGCTTCTAAATTGTATTTTTGTATTCCAGTTGATTGATGTGGAAGGGGCATCTTTGGAGCACCTATATGTGAAATTACATGGTTAGCCTTTTTTTGCTAAAAGTTAAAGAATGATAAGCTCTTTATGTGATATGTATGTACTTACTTTTGACAAATGTTTGGCTTAAAACTTCAAACACCCAAGTGAGCCTTAAAGGACAGCATTTCACAAGATTATCCCAAATAGCTGTACCACTACATTTATTGAAAAGGCTATTCTTCTTTTTCTGGAGAAAAAACATAAATTAATTTTCATATCAATATCTAAAATAAAAGAAATATTACTTACCAAAAACCTACTTTAAAGATTGCAAGTGTTCCAAACATTTTATTTTGGGTTTTGGTCTCTCATCTTCTCAGAACGAATAACAATGACATCATCACAAGGTTAACTTATCCTAAATTTTACTTCGTTTAAGTTCAATTCAAACTGATCTGAGTTTGAATTTAAGATTTTGTTCGATCTCGTTTTCTTGTTAACATTTTCAGTGGGTTCATATTTAAAACAACCTCGTTCATATTCATTTTATGTTAAATACTATCAACTGAGAAAAATAATTAAACATATATTTCAAAAATCAAAGTCAAACTAGTTTGAATCACATATAAAAAATATTTGCAGGTTCTAATGAAATATTCAAACATGAATCAGTTTGACTTAAACCCACTTTACTCTAAAATAATAGTATTTTCACATTCAAACAGATTAGAATTAGGTTCAAACCGAATTCTATTTGTATAAGTTAAACATATAATCAAACATGCATCTATTTAAATAACTCATAGTTCAGTTTTCTCAGTGTAGGTACGTAAGACTGGGTCTCGTTCCAATGTCAAGTAATTTGACCAAGCGAGGATGGTGACGGCCGGTTTGGCTATAATTTAAAAGCCAACTCCTTCCTTCAGATTTTATTTAATGAAAATCATTTCCCGAACCTTAAGTTTTCAAGGATGTTTTAGTTTTGGCCTCTAGGGAAAGAGAACGGGAATTCAAGGATCAGCTCAGTAGACATAAAAGCACATATAGTCCAGTAAATAGAGAAATTTAACTACTGACCAAATGGAAAAAAATAGCGGCAGGCTGAAATTTTGCAGGTCGTTTCCGGGGTAGGTGCACAACTTAAATCTAAGTTGGCGACCTCCTACCCCTTGCAGGCGCGGTGCCACGCCCACTTTTCTGCAATTCTGGTTTATGAAGAAACGGCTCGACCGATACGAATGGAATTTTCATAATCTGTTAATATGATCAAAGAAAAAATTAAGAAAATGGTTAAAGTAAAATCCGCCCACTGCCACGCCCACTTTTCTTATTTCTTGGTTTCTCAGAAACTGCTCCCAGGATTTCCATACAATTTTAAGAGTTTGTTCTTATGGATGAGAAAAAATTGTCAAATTGGTTTTAGTAAAATCCGCCCACTGTCACGCCCACTTTTCTCATTTCTTTATTTCTCGGAAACGCCTTCTACGATTTGTATGAAATTCTGAGAGTTAATTCTTATGTACGAAAAAAAAAATTTAAAAAGTTGTTTTATTTAAATCCCCGTCTTAGACTAATAGTATGTAAATGTACAAAAAATTGTGGACACGCTTGTGGTTACCGAAAAGCTGCTCTGAAATCTACACCAATTTGCAAGACTTGCAGTGGGGAAACCTGCGACCATAGTCGTCAGAAACTAAACGAAAACGACGATTGTTTTGGCGATGAGATTTCAATTGAAAAACGTGATGCTGGGCTTTTGATTGAGAATGAACTACCAGGTCCTTCTCAAGAACGAAAAACATATAAGAATATTAATAAGATATTATGTAGATTAGGTCTACAGTGGACACCACTGTGCTGTTAACTCTACCTCCAGGGTGGCTTGGAAACGAGTGATGTGCTTAATCAACACAATTGGATTTCCTACCCCCCTATGAACGCTGATGAATAATACTAATTGTAAGTTTCGCTCGAAAAAACAAGATTTGAAAATTTTACACACTCCAAATAGCCGTCTTTTAGAGACAATATTGAACAAAAGTTGAAGTGCTAGTGGGCGGATCCTACAAAAAGTGCTTTTTTAATTCAAGTACAATGATTGTCCATTTAGCAGCGAAATTAAAAACAAATCCTTACAGTATGAAAAAACTCCTGATATGGGCTTTTATTTTTTATTTGAAAACTAAATCGTTACTCCCTAGGACAGTTCCTAGAAATTAATAAATATACATGAAAGACGAGCGTGACTACATGTGGGCTTCGCAAAAGCAAAAGTGCTTCGCAAATCTTTTTATCACTACTCACAAGTATGAAAAAACTCTCAGTTTTACCCAAAGCAGTTTCTGAGAAATCAAGATCAATAAAAAAGTGGGCGTGGTAGTGGGCGGACTTAAATGAAACTTTGTTTTAAATTTTTTTCTCGTTTATAAAAATACACTCTGAAAATTTCATGCAAATCGTAGGAGCCATTTTCGAGAAACAAAGAAAGAAGAAAAGTGGACGTGGCAGTGGGCGGATTTTTATTTAATAATTTTTTCTATGACAAATTATGAAAATTTCATCCGTATCGGTGCAGCCGCTTCTTCAGAAACCGGGATTTAAGAAAAGTGGGCGTGGCACCGACCCTGCAAGGGGAATGAGGTCGCCAACTTAGATTTAAGTTGTGTACCTACCCCCGAAACGACCTGCAAAATTTCAGCCTGCCGCTATTTTTTTCCATTTACAATTCTAATTTTACTGTACTAATACAAAGTTCTGCAAATGCTGAAGACTGCTGTGGCATAACTTCAACGTGGTGTCTTTTCGTTGTTAGGTTGTTGCTAATAAATGAGTTGTATTCCCAATGTTTCTGATGGTGTCCGATTGCATATATAACCCTATGTATAGTAGAATCCTGCAGTCATATATATAGCAACTTATGTTTGTTCATGTATGGTTTGTGTTATCCTTTACTTTTCGTGTATTTTTGAATTTATACAATTTATCCTTCAGTTATGGTTACGGTTCTATTGTTGTTGTTTTTGTTGTCTTCCCAATTGAAAGTGTATCCACATAATAAAGTATAAGGGCAAGGATTCATCTGTCGGCCTTGCATGAAGTTGTACATGAAAACAAGTGAATTATTCTTCTGAGGAATGTTGGCTGCCATTTTATGTTTATTTTATTCTGCTATTATATGTCGGCACATGTTGCGGTTTCAACTATGTACCAACATACATATACTTAGTTTGAGGTCTCAAAAAAAGGATTATGTAGATAAATATATTAGTTTTGGGTTCTGTCTGATATTTATTGTGGCGATGAATACGAAATGAAAACACCATAATCAATTTCTTCATAAAAGAGGGTTTTCGAATTAAGGCCATCTGACAGAAAATACGTAGGTATTATGGTGAGTTTCAATTATAATATTTTATAGTGACCAGCAAGAATATAAATTTCAGAAGACGCATACTGAGGCTTCTGCTTCATACAGTAATGTGCTTACATATTAAAGCATTAAGACATTTGGGCCACAAATTAATTACGTCGTAAGACTTTCAAAATTTCTAGAACTCTCTCTGTGAGAGATCTGTATCATTTTCATTGACCGCCACACTGTGATAGTGTCACACTGATGACATGTCTCGATTAACTCCCCTTAATTGAAGTTTAAAATAGCAAACTGCCTCACAAGATTTTTAATAAATAAAATCAAACATTATTTGTGACTTTTATGACAGTACTTCAAAACCATAAAGAAGTTCAACTAGCGATCAACCTTAACCAACCCATCATAGGTACTCCTAACAATACAACAACCATGTGGATGTGGAAAATTTTCATAATGAAATCGGAAACAATATAAAACGCGTCCACCTTCAAACACAAACTTCGGTTAGGTAGAACTGGCAGTCAGTATTTAATGCTGACACACTTAAACCAAATTATGATACCACATGAATCTTGAAAACTCCTTCTTTTCTCCATAAACCACCTATAGCTCTTGGTAAAGCGTATGTGTTTGCCAGATCATTTTGGGATCCTTATAGAAGTAGTCTTCTAAGTGGAGTCTACATTTTTCTACAGAAAATGTGAGGAATCGTTTCTTCTTCCTCCTCGTCCATACAGCTTAAATCGTTTGAAAGTACACCAAGTCACATTGCATGGCCTGCCGAACAAGTAGTGATGTTGTTCCACCTTATGTTTGTTCTCTCCAAAGCATCTTGTTTCAGCAAAAGCTTAACTACATGGGTATGCCTATATTTATGTTCGACTTCTAGCAAGTTCATCAGCCTTACAATTATCTGGAATATCACTATGGCCCGGCACCCAACAAAGGTGAATATTAAACTGTTGCTCCATCTGCAACAAAGATGCTCGACAAATAAGGGCTATGCTGGGGTGCTTTATCAAGGGTAGTTCACCATACTGCCATAGAATCGGTCTAGTTACCAAAATGTTGAGCCAATGAATAATGCGTGGTTGGAGGCCACATGTACTACCAATCGCTATTTTGCAAGAGAAAATCACTCCGTAGCTCTAAGCTTCTAAGCAAGTCAGCTACTCGTTAACTTGCAAGTTTCAAAGAAGTGGAGAAAAACGCTTCCTTTCAGGGTACCTACCGCCACTGATAGATATTCTTGTTGAAAACCGCTCGTTTTTGAATTTATAGTCCTGCTTGTAAGCATTGAATAATGATAGGCTAATAGGTCTTAGATCTTTCGAGATTTTAGTTATCGACTGAGGCTTATTTCATAATACTACAAGACCAATAATTGAGTTGTGAATTATAGTATGGGAGACGATAGGACTTGTAGCAACAACCTACAAACGTCTGTCTGACCTACAAGAAATTATTGAGTACAGCCTTAGCTTGTATTTGATGTCCAATTTATAGAAGCTTCTTATATAAAAGGTATACTTAGTAAAAACTGCAACCTGAACACTAGATTTTCTAACCTTAACAACCATGAAACTTTTTGCGATCATCGGTTTTGATATTATTTGGAATAAAGCTGTGTAGGCTCATGTATTGTTTTTCAAAAGCCGCAATGAGAAAGATACAGTCACCTCTCGAACTATAATTCACAAATAATAATTAGTCTTTTAGATTTATTAAATAGGCCCCTGGACAACGAAATCGTTTGAATAATCAGAAGCAGCCTTAGATGTGAAGCGAAAAGTGGCAGGATCTTTTCGAAAATTTGCAGAATCTGTATACTTACTCCACAGGCAGCTTCTAAAGAAACGTTTTCAAAGGATCCATCAAAAAGAACTAAACACAACCAATAATAACTATACCGGACATTTTGGAGTGACCTTCAGTGTGTCAGCACCATGCTCCAATCTGTTTGCTTACAAAGAGTAGCTGACAAAAAAATCCAAAGAATCCATCAAAATGGACTCAACGCAACTAACAACAACAACTACAGAACAGTTGGGAGTGAACTGCAATGTATCCAAATCATTTTGCGGAACGCTATAAACCACCACGACAACTTCCAATTCCAGAAACGGCTGAAAGCTATTGAGCCTGGACACAATGCCTTCAAAAACAATGACAGGAACTTCGGAAAGCTGCATACAATGCCGGAAATAATGGTCAGCAACAACATTGAAGCAAAATTAACACAAGAAAGATTACAAGCCTTCGTCAATAATTTCAAAGGAAATTTCACACCTCGGTATAGTGTGCCCCATCCACAAGAAAGGAGATGACCTATGACAACTACAGAGGTAAATATAAGTTTCCTCAACGTTGCATACAAAATTTTGTCATGTGTACCGTGTGACCGCTTAAAACCGTTTGTCAACCATTTGATTGGCCCCTATCAGTGCGGTCTTAGGCCCGGCAAATCAACCGTCATCGATCAATTTTTCACACTTGTACAGATTTTGGAAAAATATACTTTACTATACAGTGCCATGTCGCATCTGCACATCTCTACCAAACTCGTCCACTGGTGCAAGATGACGATGGAGAAGTCTCGAAGCTCCATCAAAGTTGGTAAGAACACCACCGAACCCATTGATGTCGAGAAAGGTTAGAGGCAAGGAGATGCGTTATCATTTCACATGTTTAACATCGTTCTTGAAGCAATTGTACGCAACTCGCAAGTCAACAACAGAGGTCAAATTTTTCAAAAGTCTGTTCAACTACTTGCTTATGCAGATGACATTGACATCATTGGGAAAGCGAAGCGAGGTATAACCGGCAAGTATGTAAGTATTGAAACGGAGAAGGAAAATTAATTTAGCTGGACAAGACAAAGTATATGCTATCATCGAAAACGGATCTCAACATCATCGACTCGCACAAAACGTCACGATGGACAGGTACAACTTGGAATTCGTCAAAGATTTTGTCTACTTGGGCTCCCCTCCACTGTAACATTGCAAAATAGCATCAGTGTAGAGATCAAACGAAGAATTACTCTTGCCAACCGCTGTTTCTTCGGCCTAGGAAGGCAATTGAATAGTAAAGCCCTCTCTCAAAGAACCAAGAAGACCTTATATGTACATATAAGACCCTAATCATCTTGGTCCTGATGTATGGGGCAGAAGCATGGACCATGTCAAAGACGGATGAGTATTTGCTTGGGTGATCTTCGATCCAGTCTGTATCGATGCAGTATGGAGGAGAAGATTTAACAACGAGCTTTACGGCCTTACAGCGATGTTGACCTGCTTGAAAAGCTAAAAATTCAGCGGCTGAGATGGCTGGGACACATGGAGCGTATGGACACCGTGGCACCAGCCCGACAAGTCTTTGGATATACCCCGGATGGTCTGAGGAAGGCCCCACCCTAGTTGGCGCACACAATTGGAGAGTGACCTCAACCAAATTGGATTGCGTAGCTGGAGGTAACTAGCTAGGGACCGAGCTGCCTTGAGGGGCTTGTTCGTTAAGACCGTATAGTCCATTGTGAGCACCATCTAAAGTATGTAGGTAAACTTCATATGAAACTCACCGGCATTTTTGGACAAAGTTGGGGAATGTATTCAGGAAACTCTGTAGCTAAATCTATAGAAAGTCAGATATAATGACGCCAATCGAGCAAGTTTGACCTAATTGGCAGACCACATCTATGCAATCTGAAGGAGGTAATCGCAATCATCTTCAATTTCAAATCAAAAAAGTCAGCTAGACAAGATTATTTATATTTTCTAAAAACTTCCTCAATACGCTTTTTCATCCTCTTAGCAATCATATTGAATAACTGATGCATCTGTTAGTTTTTCCTAGAATTGTATAACAGAGCAAACATAATGGTAATCCTGAAGAAAGTTGCATTGAACTTTATGTCCAACCACAGGCCTAGTCTCCTAGAGACTCAAGAGGTTCTTCAGTGAAAACACGATCATCCCTAGTTTATCTCTCGAGAAAAACACTGCTGCTGAAGCCCCAAGCTTGATATCACCTCAGAGCTCAAAAGTCACCAAGTCATCGTTGGATGCTTTCTGGATATCGAGAAAGAATTCGACAGCGTACATATATGGATATCCACAAACAAAATTTCACAACTGGATACGAGGACCTTCCCTATACTGATAACTTGCTCAACCGCACGCCATATCATGTCGTCACTTAGTCACCGCCCAGAAAGCCGAGACACACATCAACAAACTCCTCAAATTTTAGTTGAAATGGGACATTCGAATTAATACTTTCAAATCGAAACTTATCTGTCTCAGAAGACTCTTAACGGGCAGAAACAGTCAGACCAAAAATATTGTTTAGAAACTCCTAGGCGGATCCACCATATAGCTGGAAAGGGTGAAGTACCTGAAGATCCACTAAAATGAATTTCTCAGGTTAAAGCAACACTCTACAAGTGTTCTCAAAGTAACAAGCTGTTGAACCTTCCACCGTCTATACCATTTGAAGGACTATAGCTTCCTAACTTGGTTCTCAATATCTTAAACAGCCATAAAAGATAAAAGAACTTCAAATGTTCGGAAGGAAAAATGCTTGGATTTGCACCGGACTACAGTTCGGCCAACAGTAACGAAAACACTAGAACAACGAGCACCTCTATCAATCATAATCCCTTCTGATTTTGGCAAAGAAGCTTGGGAAACATAAACAGTCACCCAAATCAGCTAATGAAGGATTTGCACAGAGCTGAAGTACCTCAGTGCGAAGCCCTGGACCTGGACAATAACATTATTTCAATAAACAAGTGGGGAAGTGGTTTATTTCTACGCCGACATAGGGTCAGTCTACCATCGTTACTTAATGCCAACCTCAACACCAACCCTTGATGGAACTATTTCAAAGTCAAAGTCAAAATTTACTGAGTTACAGGTAGACATGGCTTAACAGTTTTGATACATATTCTTAAATCTTAGGCATTTCCATTCAAAATAAGTTTTCAAATTTAACAAAACCTAATATCCTTCAAATGTTTAGTTTAATCAATCAATATGCTCTAAACTGATCAAAATTAAAAATTTTCAAAAATAAGACTCCATCGAATTCTCGTAAATGTCATTTAATATTCAAAACTACAGACTTCTACATACTTCAGCAAAAGAAACCACACTTGACACCCCATCAGCACCATCGAACAACACCAACTAAGATTCAAAATCAAAACGAATTCAACAAAGTGCGAACCACACTTTAGTTCCCCTATCCGCCGACACTATGATGGTCACTAACTATATTGTATAGCCCCCCATTTGCATACATTACTACATCACCAAAGGATGAAGGACGCTTCCTACACTAAAATGCAGTTGATTGCTGCTAAAAACGATTCCAACATTTCGACTATAGCCAGACATACAAAACACCTCTTCTTCACCATCCCCATCCCCCATCTGATGCAATGGTCGAACGTTAAGGCGGCTCCTAGCCCGGCCCGACCAATATGCAAAGTTACTGATAGCAATTTGCAATTTAATGGTGCAAACAAATTCAATCTCTCGCAGCAGTAAACAAGTCTCAATCCCGATAAGGATATGGGAAATTTTCCAGGTGCTGCACTCGTCCTGTGCTTTGTGCAAAATGTGCATATATACTCATAGTCCTATCACAAGGCCACACTCGCACTAATGTTTTGTTAATAATTCTCACCGATTGGAGCAGAGAGGGTGGCAATGGCAAATTAATAGCTCCAAAAGGTCCTGAAGTTAAATTTAAGTTTGCTTTGAGATACTTTGCTTGTGATAACTTTTCATAACTTTTTCCCATAAAAAAAAGAAACTGTACGAAACAAAACAAAAAACAAAAACATTTATAAAGTCCTTTTAAACTGAAAGAACATTGCATGCTCTAATTAGCTATAGCGGAAGTTCATCGTAGGAATAACGAAAAGAAGGTAAGTTTCTACATTTTTTTTCTGTTCTCTTTGTTTACAGATCTGCTACAAGTACAGGTGAAATGATATAAATCTACATCGGGGTTAATTGAAAAATAATTGCAAACTAGAGCTGAAGAAGAAACAGAAAAAACAACAACAAAAAAGTAAAAGCAGAATTTGTCATCAATTGTCCTTCTCATATAATGGCGACCACTAAGTTCGCATGTAAGGAAGGACTCAACTTAACTACTGCCACTGCCAAAGAAACTTTTCAAACTGTAATTAATGTAATGATGCGGATCTTAGATGGTTTAACGGTTTTCTTTTACTTTCTTTTGTAATCATGTCCCCTTAAAGATTATGTCCTTTTTATTGAAGATTGACTGGGATAATTATATTGAGTTATTCCCATACCACAGCCAGATGTTGGTTCAATTTCTCATTTTTATCCATAAAATAAAAATACCTTTCATTGATTTTGTTGACCGATTCGGATGAATAGATTCAGTGTGTTGTGTTTATTTTAATTCAATTTAAAATAGGATGGGTGTTCAATCTGAATACATGTTAAGAAAAACAACTGATACCAACAATATCGGTTGAATCCTGAGGTATCAGGGAGCAAATACAAAAAAAAAAACAATCAACAAATTTGCATGGAAGCCATATCAGTTGACAGGCTGCTGTTGCCTGTTGAATTGTTGATTCAATTCAAATTCAGTGGACTCATCAATTGAGATAATATTGAGTTTTTTTTTTTTGCATACAATTTTCATTTTTTTTTATATAGAAAATCTGACCAAACCAACGGGGTTTTTGAATATTCAGCGATCCAGTGCTAGGGGTGTATAGTGTATATCGTGTAGGTGCAGTTTATTATTGTTTCTGAATGAATTAATGTTATTAAATTCGAACACAACACACAAAAAAAAATAAACAAAATATGTAGGTTATGGCTTATTGTATCAAGGATAATATTTGCAATATCGTAAAATCACTATAGTAGTATTTACAAATATGACTGAACCGTATATTTTTGTTTTTGATATTGGTTGCAATTTGTATTGAAAACAATCGATTAGTTTAAGGTTTTTAAAGAACTTGAAAAAACAAATTGATAATACAGTAGACGCTCGATATAGTGAAGTAATAAAAACCAGGCCTGTTCACTCTTTCAAGATTGTTCACTTTTTCAAGCGGGAGTTTTTACAGGCTTTCTAATGGTGAATTCGATCCAAAATGCACATTTTATTCGATGTGAATATTTTTGCATTTATTTAAGCGTTAAACAAAACTTTCTTTTAGGTTTAATAAAAAAACAGAGACTATTCCTCAGTGTTCTCAAGCAATCTTAAATGCTTGCGAGACATTTTTATACAAAATACATTTTTATATAAAATTTTGTGTGTTCACTATTGCGGATAGTTCACTATATTGAGATTCACTAAATCGAGCGTTTACTGTAATAACAATAAATATCGTTTCAAATATTATTTTTATTAGTTTTAATAATTGTCAACTCTTTTCATTCCAAATTAGGTAAGTAAACGCATTACTGATAGAATGAGTTAACGGAAACATAAATAATTCCCTCAGCCTTATTGAAATGCATCTATTAATCTCCCATATGTGTGGTCGTATTATCAATATATTGTGTGTGTGGCCTTGTAGTACCGAAAACCATTGAACCGATTTCCCTGAAATCTTCATTTCAAAAAAGTCAATTACCATTATATGTAATTTGTAATTGAAATAGTTCAATTATTGATTACCTGAATTGTAATAGAAAAATTCAATTACAAAGTAGGGGAAGAGTGCGAACAGTGAGACACTTTTTTTTTCAAATTGGTATAGCTTTGGAACCTTTTTAGCTATCTTACAGAAACTTTGATAGAATTTTTAATCATACTTTACCTTTATATGGAGAGAGAAACTTTATTGAAAAATGTAAAAGTTAAACTGTAATAAATTGTGAGCAAAGTCAAATTGTCTCACTGTTCGCCGAGGGTGCGAAAAGTGAGACATTGTGGGGTGAGCAGTGAGACGATATGAACATATTAGAAACAAAATTAACTTTAATTGTTTAATTTGTAACAAAAACTACACACAGTTAAACCTTTACCTGTAGTGTTCACTTCTAAATAAAGAAATCAATACAAATTTTCTAACAAATGAATAACCTTGAACAAAAATAAAACTCTCTTCTGCTTGTTTGACAATAAAATATTAAACACAAGAAAGAGAGGGGTATTTCCAAAATTTAAGTGTGAGATATGTCTCACTGTTCGCTTTTTGAAAATGTCTCACTGTTCGCCCCTTGTGATTTTTTCTGACTTTTTTTTGTTTAAATAAAAATTGTTTAATATTTATCCGATTGATTTGTTGCATTAATAGAGTATATATCAACAAATTAGTATACAAAACTTAGTTAATTCAATTGAATACAAAGAGTGCTAACACAAATTAAAAATACATTTAAAAAAACACTTTTGTCACTTTTTTTGTAAGACCGCTCACCAAAAGCACATGCTCAGCTGGGTTAAGTGTGCGATAGAAATATAGAATGCGGCATAGAAAAAAAATGCTATTTGTATTACTGGCATGTCTGTGTAAGCTTTCGGGGAAGCACAATACGCATTGTCTCACTGTTTGCACTGTCTCACTGTTCGCACCCTTCCCCTACATGTAATTGAAAAAAAAAACAATTACTTTATTTAATTACATGTAATTGAAAAAAAGTAATTGAACAAAAATACTAATTGAAAAAAACCGATAACGATTACTTTTTTTGTAATCAATACACACAAATGTAATTGATTACAAGAAATATCAACTACATTAAACAATATGTGAAGGAAAAAACCTTTCCTTATCAATTACATTTGTGTGTAATGATTACAAAAAAGTAATCATATAAAGATTTTTTCAATTACTTTCTTGTTTTCAATTACTTTTTCCCAATTACATGTAATTATTAATTGAAAATTTTCAATTACAAATTACATGTAATTGTAATTGAAAATATCCAATTACAATAACATGTAATTTTAATTGGAAAAAGTCAATTGGTGATTACATGTAATTGTAATTAACCCTGTAATCAATTACAAAATGTCATAATTACTTCCCCACTCTGAATCCAATAGCCCAGGAGAATAAGAGTAACTTGCACTTGAGATTCTGACAAAACCGAGTTTTATTTTGACTCTAAAAGTTATTTTCGGAAATTTTTTTGTAAAATGATACATCTTTCTGATATGCAATTTGGGCTTTTTTCATCTAAGAAAATAGACTTTAAAATAAAAAGATTTATAAAATTAAATTTTTGAAAAATATACAGAGGAAGTTGAGAGCTTACTT